>MU184519.1:0-37626 GCA_016904865.1 Pissodes strobi
CACCCCATCAAAAAAGTCAGAAAAAATTAAAGAATGTCTATATCTCGTAAAATTCCCAAGACGTATTTTATTTCAGAGTGGTGTGGACACTAGCCAAGTGATGTGCGTTGATGAAATTTTGCAGGGTGATTAGGTATACTATGGGGAATCCTTCAGTGGTAATATAGTTGATTGCCACCCCATTAGAAAAGTCAGAAAAAATTAAAGAATGTCTATATCTCGCATAATTCCCAAAACGTATTTTATTTTAGAGTGGTGTGGACACTAGCCAACTTGATGTGCGTTGATGAAATCTTGCATGGTGATTAGGTATACCATAGGGAATCATTCAGTGGTGGTATCGAAACAGCATTCATACAGAACGGTCGTGTTTCCGCTTTTCGTTGGCGTGCCGGTATTAATTGCTTGTTTTGATTTGTTTTGATTTCTGTTTTGTTCTGATATCGTGTCGACGTGCTAGTTTGCGCTTTCCTGTTTGACTAAAATTGACCTTGTTTAGCTGCTATTTGACCTTTACCTTTATTTAAAATTATTGAAGTTCAACCGTACGGCGCGCGGCGTGCCTTCGCTTGTGTGTGCGTGTATTTCCTGATTAATTTATAGTTTCTGTTTTGTTATTGGTTCCTGTTTGGACAAACTTGACTTTGTTCAGCTGCCATTGACTTTTATCTTAAATCAACAAACACTAATATCGAAATGGCTGAGTTTAAGTGTGATTCCTGCCAGAAAATCGTCGCGGATAAGGATAAATATAAACTTCGCTGTAGTGGGGAGTGTCGCCGAAATTTTTGTATGACCTGTACTGGGCTTGATAAGGCAACAACAAAGGTGCTCTACCAACAAAAGTACCACAATATTAGATTTTTCTGCAGTGTTTGTGACTCTCCTACGTTAAGATATCTTCACGATATGGTGTCACAGCTACAAGGATCGCAGATCTCTCTGGAGAATGTCGAAGCTCTGGGAACCTGTCTAAAGAAGAATAATGATCTCCTTCCAATCATTTCTGAAATTTACGACATCTTGAGTAACCATGACTCCAAATGGAAAATTTTATACAAAAAAATAGATGACATTCATAGCCTTCATACCAGATTCTCTGATAATAGACAAGAAACTTTATTCCATTCGATCAAGGAAATGAAATAAGATATTTTCAATCTGTCATCTATTTTTATGAACAATCATGATGAGTCTGTTAAAGTTCAGATTCACGACTCATCAAAGGAAGAGTTATTGAAGGAAATGGGCGATATGCGAAAAAGTGTAAATCAAATGGCACTGACGATAGAAAAGTTGGCTGCCAAGGAGAAACCAATTATTAGGAGTAACCCACCAATAATAAAAAATCGATTTCGACTCAGACCGACCATACAGATAACCATGACACAGTGGTTATTGCTTCTCCTAAAGTCATTGCTCCCACACATCACATATCCCCCATAAAAGAAGACTGGCATTATGTGGTAGTGTCCAAGATCCCACCACCTTATACAGCAAACCAGCTTGCACACTATGTCAAAGAAAAACTTGGAACTACTGACTTTATCCGATGCTTTCCAATGCTGAAGAATAAGGACTGTTCTCACTCCGATTTCAAGGTTGGTGTACAGAAAAAAAGCCACCTAAAGCAGCTTAAGGACATAAGTATGTGGCCGCCGGGTACTGAAATAGTCACTGCCAATTCATCCTTAACACCCTTAAAGGTATCGCCGCCTGCAGCTAGTACTTTGTCCACTGGCTATCAACATTTTGTACCAGGCACTTTGGACGGCCGAAGCCTACCACCACGCTCTGATTCAAGATCTGTACATATACTTGGAGGGGTGAAGTCTGTTGGGGTTGGCTCTGACAAGGAGGCTTTGGCTGCCATTAAGTATCTTGCGCTGGAGAATTTGGAGGTTGTTGTGGAGAAAAGTGCAAAGAGGGATAGTGGGCTGGATCTGGACCCGATGACTCCACCTATAGTGCGGCTGTCGCGAGATTCGGATGCGTCTAATGGACGTTATTTGCTGGCTAGGCTGAGAGACCTCTCCATATTAAAGGCTCTTCGGCTGTTCCTTGCCTATCTCTATGACCAACCCTCCAGTGTGTGTTTTGAAGGGCACACCAACACCAGCATCAAATTAGCTCTAGCTTCGGAGGGACTTCCTGGTGACGTGAACTCCTTGCGTTTTATAGTAGGTTTTGCGTTTTCGCGTCATTTTATGGCTGGGCTTTTATGGATAACTTCACTTTAACAAATAAATGTCATGTACATAAAAAAATGTTAAATAGGTATATTTGTATTCCTAATTTCAAATGTTTAATATCGTGAAAGTAATACAAACCAGAGAAACAACTTTTGAGAGGAAATATGGAAACGCTGCGTAAATATTCTTCTCTTGGATGAACATTTCAATTTCTGAGGGGAAGATATATATGACTTGGTACATTTCATAGAAGATAAGCTCAGAAACTATCAGTAACAAAGCGCCCTGAATGTTTTGTACACTGCTTGAACCCATGAGGGTTGTAGTTGAATACGTTATTCCTATTATAAATGCTGTGACCTAAAACATAAAATTGGTATGTTTACTTATTGACAAACTGGGCCGATTTACATTATTTTTATTATTATTATTATTAATGATATATATGATGGAGGAAATTTTCCATTTACATGGCTTGAGGTAATAAAGGTAAGTTATTTTAATCTTGCATAGTAAATGTTTTCCTTGTTATTCTACAGGATTTCAATGTATCGGATTTCTGTATGACCATCATTTATACTTCTATTAAACATTTTTATTTGCTTCAAGTATGTCAAAAACATTGGAGGAGTTAAACCTGATACTGAGAGAAACTCACAGGCAAATGGGACTTTGTATCTTTTAAAGGTGTACTTTACAATTATTAATAAGTATTGTTTGAAATAATTATCTGAATTCCAATAAGTAGTGGCAATGACGCTTTCTAATACTGCCTATTTCAACACGTTAATTCTGTAATACTTCGTGCCAGAGATATATGGCGAGGCGATTTACTTTTTATTTAATTATATTGTCTTTTAAAGCGAAAGCATTGGATTATTAAGAATTGTTTTTAATATAACAGTATTCGTGGCATCCTGACAAAAATTTAACAATGCATAATTTTAAAATGCAAAATTAGACAAAATTTATTTGTTAGGTCTACAGTTTTTGATGAACCATGTTAATATTTACATAAATTTTCATGACAAAATCTTATACATATTATACAAATTATGAATCGACTTCAAGATTATTATATAATTTTAATAAATAACTTTTTTCGACTACCGTGCGCAAAATCCTCAGTTTAGGCACCATCTTAAATTCGTAAAATATAACTTTTTTTAGCAAGTTGTCACCTCGGTTGTCACTCTCCGTCAAGCTGGCCTTTAAATTTAATATATCTTTGTCTCCGTCAATGTTGTGTAAACAACAATATGTCAAATAAAGAAAGAGTTTTTTTCTATGCTCTCAAATGCATTAATGGGATCGCCCGCGCATTTCCGGCTCTGTCTGCCTGCCGCCTGCCGGTAGGTAAAATTAGTAGCATTGGGAATAATCGGATGATTTCAATATTCGAATAATCGGTATCCGAGTATTTTGATAATTATCACTTATCTGGAAAGTGGGAACTAGTTCCTCTCTTCTTTCCGAACTCATAGGAGACCCATATCTATATTTCACACCTGCCACAGACGCTCCTTCATTTGACTTCCTACGGTGTTGTCGATTTAAGGATACATAAAATGATATATTAGGTTGATGCATAAGTCCGTAGGGTTTTTTTTTGAAAATCTTAATTGATTGAATTTAGGTAAACAAAACCCAAAAACTACTCAACAAGGTATTCTCCTCCATTGTTTACCAACTTTTTGGCAATTTTTCTATTCCATGCCTGAAAAAAGTTGGTGGTTTAGAGTTGGAAAGTTCATCTTGCCAATTCTGAAGATCAGCTTCGTCATCAAAGGAGTTACCTCCCAGGTTGTTAGATAAAGACCGGAAAAGGCGAAAATCTAATTAAGAAATGTCAGGAAAATAAGGTGGATGTGGAACAACTTTCCAACCCAGTTCTTGGATAGCCGCTTTCGTAATGCTAGCAGTATGCGAGTAAGCATTATGCAGTTGGTTCAAGCACACAAGCACACTCTGTGATTAATGCTGTTGTCGCTCAACGCCTACGGTACCCATACACCAAGTTTTTGCACTTTGCCCATAGAATGCAGATGTCGTGCGATCGTTGATTGGTCACAATTAATCAAATCAGCTAATTCCTTAGTTAACTGACGGGGATCGTCATGAATTAAAGCGTTTAAAAGCGCTTCGTTTAAATCGGTTGGCACCCTGAACATGGAAAGTCATTCATGTAAAAAATATTACCTCCGGAAGGAGCAAAGCATTTTCGTGTCGTACTTTTCCCGATAGCGGTCTCCCCGTACACGGCGCAAATGGCTCTAACGGCATCCGACGCTTTTGTTTCACAGTTAAACTCAAACAAGGGGATATGTCGGAAATGTTCATTTTTCCTACCTGACACTCAATTTTCTTTAACTTATAATTAAAACTACGTTTCTTAAAAATAAAATAATTTATGGCGTTTTTAAGAGCACAAAACTGTAACACTAAAATGACATTGACAAATGACATATACATTTCATTCCAAGGCACTCTTGCCCCGAGGAACCGAAAACGCTACGGACTTATGCATCAACCTAATATTATTCGTTGCAAACGCGATTAATAATTTTATTATAGTACATGCCTATAAACTTTACTTTAGTTAGTTGCAAAGCACTTTGACGGTCTTGTGCAAAATGTGTTGCCATCCTCTCCCTGCTTTCCGGTAAATGTCAACCATCCACGTTTTCTGGGGTCTCCCTTTGCCACGTTTGTGTGTTCTTGGTCTCCACTGCATGACTATTTTTGTCCATCTGTTGTTCGGTTACCTCGCCACGTGGCCTGCCCATCTCCACTTTACTTCTGCTATGCACTAAATCACGTCGTGCACACCCGTGCGTCGACGTATGTCGTAGTTATTTGTCTTGTCTTTCAGACTAATGCCTAGCATTGCGCGTTCTATGGTCCTCTTGTTACATGTTACACGTCAATGTAGCATGAAAATATATAACAGATAGAGGTCAAATAAAGTCAGTTATTCCACCCTTAATCCTACATCTAGTATGCTCGTCTGTCAAGCTGACTATAATATTACTTACTTGCTTAGATCCTGCATGATTGTCGAACGACCGGAGCCTTTTATCGAGCTGTTAGAGGAATAAATTAAAAGCACGATAGTTGTATACGTAACTTGATTTTCTCTGTTTGATATCACTGGCTTAGTACATAATCATTCAATAGATCGTACCATATTCTGCCGCTCGCTATCGAGAAAAACATTTAAGTTATAGGCTGTATAGCAATGCATCTCAAAACGTTCAATTAAATCTCTTAGATTTGCGAATAATTTCCTTTTCGGTGATAATATACATTAAAAACGGTCTCATGAATGTCAGAAACATTGGTTTCGGAATTTCTCGGTTATTTTTCCTGGGTTTATTTCAATATTTAATAGGGAAAAGTTAAATTCAATCAATGTTTATTTCTAAGATAACCTTCAAATGTCAGATGGAAAGCTGACTTGATAATAATTCAAAGAATTGTTGGTTGCCTATGGAAGGATATAATAAATGAAAGGGATCCTACTCTTGGAACGTTGCCAGATGTATATGTTCTCTAGCGTGCTTCGTGCGATTTTGACGTGTTTGCGGTTCAAGCCAACAAGAAAGTGCATAATTGATTGATATGCTACCATTAGTTTGATGTTAAATGACTGGTTTTTGCTTTCGCTTTAAATATACGCAGGCAAGATGTTTTAGTGAATGCGTGTATTCCCTAACCTGGCAACACCGCTCGAGTTGTTTCGCAAATGTTTCAGCAAGGAAACCGGCTCTAGTTTAAGTTACGTTTAGGTCTGATTTATCGCAAATTTATGCGTTGAACCGATTTGATGTTAGGCGTTTTAAATCGCCGCCGGCCGGAAATAATTAGTTTCTGGTTGTTTGATCATTGTCAATAATGGATTTATCGTTGAATTTCTTTGTTCTGCCAGCAATACATTATATCATACAGCCCTGGGTACGTTTCATTGTGTATTGCAGATGTTAGTAAATTTGGTGAAAACCGGCTTGTGGTATTTTACGTATGTCGCAGGACAATGTAAAGCAGCCGTGTGGGTCGAATTTTTTGACTTTTTAACATTGCATTTTTCGTTCTAGGTGGTCGATCTTGACCAGACCTCGTCCTCTTTCTTTGGTAAACTCTCCAAAGAGTAGGTGTGCGTATGCCTGATAAAAAGTTTAAGAATTTCTAGTTCACCCTAAGGGGGATTACAATTATTTCGGGCTAAAAAGTGGCATAGTTACTAGGTTGCTGTCGTAAATGGCTTGACTGTGGATTGGTTGAATTTTTGCCGGAAGTCAAGATTTCTATTGGTGACTTGCCACGTGCGGTAGATTCCGGAACAAAATACGTCATTTACTTTCTCAAGAGATACCTATAATAGGAGAGAGCACTGCTCCAAATTCGTCATCACTATCGGAAAACCCTACGTAGTTAGGGCTTTTTTACCGGGAGCCTTTTTTTGTTTATGGGAGCTACTGTTTTGGACGGAGCTAATTTTGGCTGGAGCTATTTTTGCCTGGAGTTGTCTATATGGAGAAAGCTATTTGTTTATTTGGAGCTATTGTTGCTTGGATCCAGCTTGTTTGGAGAGAGATTAAGTAGCTAACCAAATAACTACCAGTCAGTACAGTTGGTTGTGTTTCATTGGTACCGACTGTAGCCATAAAGGGATGGACATTACCTCAAATACCACTGAGAGTTTTATGGGTCCCAAGGTGCTTAGCAGTAGTCCACGTGCAGAAGGCCGAAGGTGATATCGGCGAAGATCAGTAAAGATAAGTTTAGATTACATTTGTGATATTTCTATCTAATGTTATTGGCGTGTTAGTATTTTCCAGCGTGTATTAGATTGCGTGTGTTAGTATTTTCTAGCGTTGTATCATATCGCGTGTTTTAGTTTTCTGCGTAGTACAGATATAACTCTTCCCGGAACTGTTTCGGTATAAGCGCAGCTTACCTATGCGAATCTAATTAACTGCTGTATTTACTAGTGTGGATCAATTAATACTCATAGTTTTTTTATGCTATATTTCATTATTCTTACAATTTGTTTATATTGTCTTAAATGATCAACATTGTCGTTCTAATTTATTGACTATCCAGTTATAATAATTTTACATGACGGTATTTCATCTAAATCAGTAAGGTTTATTTATGTACAACTGCGAGTCGTCTACCATGGTAAACGCGCACAAAGTTTTAGTAGCTACAATTAGACGGATAACTCTTAATTACACATGTGATGAGACGATAGATGCCTTGTGTATGTTGTGATTATTGATTAATTTACTTGAACTCGGTTTGGATCTTCCGTAATCATTTGGTATTATATTGTTACTTCCGTTATAGCTAAACGTGCCTAATAATTGTTCGATCATTCTTTATCTAGTTCACTTCTAGTACAATGCAATTTTAATTCAAATTACTGTCTACATATTTATGGAAAGGAAATATGACAACACGTTAATGTCAAACCTAACGAGCGCCAATAAACTTAAACCTGCACGAACGTTACTGTCTTTTTTGCTCTGAAATACCTCAACCAAACAGGTGTAGTTAATAGTCGTTTGGATTTGAATCGACCTTGTGTAGCTGATAGTCGTTTAATTTTGGACCGAGGATCTTCTAGTTTGGGTCTGCGGATTTGGTTATTTCAAACTTGTGGCGCCCTGGTGAAGAGTAAATAATTGACCCACTCCCACGCCGACGAGCAAGTCGGAGCACACATGTTGCGCTGGCCGCATCCTTAAGGGTATGTACCTTATTATTCATTATATCTTGCTAACACATTTAAAAGGGTTTTACGCACAACACTCTGAGTGACTCTCAGTTTGTTTGCACTTTTTATGGTTAGCGTCATGGCTTCCAGACCCTACGTCAGTACAGGGAGTATGCACATGTCATGCACTTTTCTTTTCATGTTTATAGAAATATCTGGATTTTTCAGGAAAAAGCGTAGCTTTCCAAATGCTGCCCAGGTCATGCTCACTCTTCTGGCAATTTCATCCTTTTGGTTCTCTTTCCCAAGTTTGTTCTGGTGCCCCAGATAGACGTCGTCTACCTTTTCTATTTCTTGGCCTTCGATGGTAAGTAGGTTTGCCCCACTTAAACTCATAAACTTGGTTTTTACGGTGTTCATCTCTAGTCCTACCTCCTGCGATGCTAGCTTCGTATTGTATATCATCAATATACAATATATATTTTCCCACTGAGTTATCAATTTTATGTCTTGGCGATTTGCCACCTTTTCGATTGTTTTGTCAAAAACTCCGTCATTACCTATGTAATTTGAAAAGAACACTTTCAAATTTATCTTTTGCCTTGTTTATTAAATTCGATATATTTTTTAACCACAAAGACTGATCAATTTTAGAATCATTCCCAGAACTGCCAGGTCGGCTAATTAACATCTTGAGATGGATTTTTTGTATCCTACAAAACATTTCTGTGTCAAGTCTATAACTGTGAAAACAGCTGATCATCGGGAGTGATTACATACCTCGTAACGTAACATAACATAACATAACATTGGAATTGTTATACAGTTACATAATGTTATTTAATGTTGCTTGGTATGTTGTAAAAAACTGAAGATGTTAAAATTAAAACGTCTCTGTCTTGAAAACTCGGCTCAGCTTTCGTTTAGCTGAAATCATTTAAAAAAATAAGCTTAAAAAATTTGTCTGAAAGGTTACAGAAACAATGTACTGTAATTTTTTGTCTTGGGAAACTTTCCATGTGGGAAATATTTATATTATTTCCACTTTATGAGTTATCTTTGGTTAGTTCGAGTTAATTATGTAGTTTTGGTTAGTTTAAATTAAGTATATTCTTTTTGCTGCGCAATTTTAGCTGGTTCCTTCGAAGAATTTAGAATATATTGAGGTAACCCGCCTATTTAAAATATTATTTCATTACACCTTATACATTCGGTTTTTGGACACTCCATATATGAAAAGCAAGAAAAAGAGAAAAACAAGTCATAAATTGAAGTCGGGGATTTGCGAGTTTTTTCGAGGAGGTCCTAAAGCGGATCGTTCGAGAAGGGAGACAGAGAATCGAAGACCAGCGCAGTGTACGGGTGATTTTAGTGAATGGTTTTTGCTTTTGTGCTATCACATGTTATTACAAGTTAGTAAAAAGTATGTTATTAACATAATTTGTACAAGTTATTCTTTTATTTTCATGGATAATTCATATTTGATGGCATAACATGTGTACATATTGAATGAAATCGTTTTATGCTGTGAATAACACTGCTATAAATGAAAACAATAATGTATTGTTTGCTGTCTTTTCGTGCTGGAATTTTAGTTTTAGTATGACGGTGATTGTAATGTAAGCAAGGGACTTGATGAATGTACTAACATTTTCCTCCCCTGACTTGGTGTCATTTGTTTGTAATAAGCACCCGAAACGATAAACGATCATTCTAGAGATATTGGCTCAAATTGCAACTATAGCTGAGTAGCCTCCCGTATATGATCTCAGTACCTACTGGCGACGTCTGGCTAACTAATACCAAACTCTTCAGTTTTGAATGTATTTTAGTATTGTCACAAGTGTGGAACGATAAATTGAGGCGCGGGAGACAGCAATTTAATTAATTATTATACTAATAAAGGTTATACAGCATAATTCGGTTTAGAAACTTAGATCGAGAGTTTCTCTGCTGTACTCTTTCCCACGCTTTTCTCTAATAATTTGGAACGTTTTCTCTAATAAATTAGGTGCATTAGGAATCTGTGTTATACTTTACATGACGCACCTGTTCCTCAAATTTTCCAAAATTTGTTATTGTCGAACGCATTCTGAGTAAGTAAAATTGTGCAAGATACAATAATAACACAACGTAGATATTGGTTTTCTTTTTAATCTATTTTGACGGTCATTGGGAAAATAAAGACAAAGCATAACTTTACTTACCTCATTCAACGATGTTGAATGGACCCGGGTATGTTATACTACAGTATATTATGTAGTTTGATATAAGGAAATTCAATAAAGTATGCTGAAGTAACGGCATCGTCGTTTCTACCATTACACTAATTTGACAAAATCTTCATTTAATAAAGACTAATAAATTCCAACGTAGCAATATTTTCGCCAATTTCATTAATTACTCGAACTGCTAAACCTCAATAGATAAAATATTCTTTCATCATACTTGAAGCAAAAACTTACCATAATTATCAGGAAAGTAGTGGAATATTGTTTCAAGTGTCTCTTCATGTCAATAAATAAACGCCATGTCAGCCAGCCAAACGTATAAAATACGTTTCTCTCGCTATTCCTGCAATTTAACATATCGATAATTGAAATGAATAAAAACTATGGTGATAAGGCTACATTAACAAAACACCCATAATATTTTGTTCAATAAAGGAATATGAATTATATATTTTCAGATAATAATTGCCAAACTCACTTTTGCTTTAGAACGAGTCCATTATAGTCAAAACCCGAAAAGTTAAATTTTAAAACATATTCTTCTTTAAACGCTTCTATCAGTCGTTCAATCCTCATCTCATCTGAAGATGACCTCCCAGCTATACTTTTTATATAGAAATCTGCCGGATTATATGAAGATGGACAGAAAAGAAACTGACTGAAATATCAAAGTAAACATCAGTACATATATTGCCTAGATCAATAAAAATATTCTTAAAAACACTCTTGCAAATAAGTACAAATCTTAAAAAAAAAAACAAATTTTATGTTCGTAAAATGGAGTTTAATGTTAGAATAATAATTTGATTATACTGTTATTTATAAAAGCGGAAAAAACACTGCTCTCTCGCATATTACATTAATCATTAAGAGCTGATTCAGTTCAAAATAACTCCGGAGATATTAGGTATTTCGGACTATGTCACTTCAACCTCTATGGCGGGAATTAAATCCCTTAACTTGTAAATGGCAAATTGGTTAAACTGCAGATTTTAAAGACCTTTCAATTTTCTTGAAAATGATACCTAAGTAGTTCTTTAAATTTGAGTCAATGCTTCTCTAGAAATTGCTTTTTAACACTAAAGCCCTGAACGAAGAATCTATCTCGGTATTGATTGATCAAAATGGAGGAACGAGAAATTTATAACGATATTGACAAAATTCCACAAATATACCTAGTGTATAGGGTGGGTTTCATATGTATAGACTTTCAAGTCATTACAAATACATCGATCTTAAAAAGTAATCTTTTTGATTTGCATACTCATCTCATTTCAATGAATCAAACAAACACCAAAAACTATATTACAAAGATTCAGTAACTCGTGAATGGATGCGTACCGATTATGTGCAAGCTGGTCACCTCGATATGAAAGAAATGAAAATATACTCCTTGCAAAAGAGACCTATGCTGAAACAATCACCAACCCAAATCTGCTCTTACAAAATATGACAATCTGAAATTTACAGAGTTTTAGAAATTAAAATTTCATAAACGAAGAGGTCACTGCATGTCCTAAGAATTCTACTTCTCTTTTCTGAATTCACATTTATCCATTGTACTTTTGAATTATGCTGTTGTAATTTTGTAAAAAGTTGTTTTAGATTATGAATATGTTCATCTAATGTATTTGAAAATATTATAACGTCATCCATATATATCGCACAATGGTTTATCAGCTCTTTTAAAACTTCATTTATCATCTTTTGAAAGGTAGCGGGCGCATTTTGAGCCCAAAGTGCATTCTTAGAACATCAAAGTGCTCGTCATTAGTTGAAAATGCTGCTGCTTATAAAAATAATTAATTACAGAATAAAATAAGTAGTAGTTTATTTTGGTTGAAATTATAAATAAGTGATTTAATTTATAAATAGAAAAGACATCAAAAACCACTTGCGAGATCTAATGGTGTAAAATATTGCGATATTCCCAGTTTATCTAGAAGGTTATCTTAGGGATAGGGAATCAATCCTGGATGGTCTTATTATTCAGTTTTCTGTAATCCACAACGATACACCATTTCTTTAATCCACTCTGTTATTTTTTTGGGCAATACATATTGGACTGGACCAAGGACCCGAACTATTCCTGATGACTACATCTTCTAACATTTGTGAAATTTGATTTTGTATTTCCTCTTTGGGTATTTCAGGAAGATTTTACAGGTATTGGTTCATCATCAGTTGTTCTTATAGTATGAGACGTAACTGTCGTTGGAGATAAGGATTCTGTTGAATTAAAAAACTGTATAAAATTGCTTGCAAACTTTAATTAATATATTATGGATTTAGGTAGAAAGCAACGTTTGTTAATTTCTTGCTTTGGAATATAATATTCACCATCTGTCGTCGCATTTGTGGGAAGCTTTGTCTTTAGAATTTTGTTTTCATTCAAAGTGATACTGAAGATACTGTATGGAAATATTGAAATACGAGTATTTTGACTTTTACCTTTCCAGAAATCCTTCTTGCAAGTTCCAGTTAAATTCCATATTCCTGAGGTCTCTGAAACTAAGTACCCATCAAAGTACGGATGGATATCAGACAGCGTAAAAATAATTATTTCATCAGTTTCAAGTCCTTTGAATGCTGGTATATGTATCTTGTATTTAGCTAACTGTTGACCATATGAGATTTTAATAGTATAGAGAGAACCTAATGGTATATTGAGTATACACGCACGTTCTAATGCTCCGTGACTTTTTCGTTGATTTGCCCGGTAAATATAGCGCAAATTTCCTGATTTTCTCTAGTGTTCTTTTGCTCTGAGTGCACTACCTATTGCACTCTTACGTGTTACCTGGGCATCAGTCGTTCGCGAGTTATCGCGATTTTCAGTGTAAACAAGAGTAAACAATATAAATTCCTATCAGCATGAACTTTTTTTGCTCAGGGTGGCCTGCATTCCTGGGCCAGCGAGTTTGGTGAATTGGCATTTTGCACTTTCTGAACGTCAGGTTCGACGAGTTTTCCGGTCAGCGAGTTTTGGGCTTTTGGTGTTTGACCTGTAATTCAGTAGACAAGGCTAACATAGCTGGGACGAGTCATGACCAATAATTGCCCTTCGCAACTCAAAATTTCAATAAGGTATGGAATAAATTTTTAATTGCTGTAAGGGCAAACCACCCACCAAGGATGTTAAACACTGTTTTTGCATTATATTTTTAAATGCATTTCACAAAAGTTGTGTCAAAAGGAAGGCTGGCTATGAGCATTTAGAAAACCACAAGAATCTGCTCAAAAAACTGTAAGGATTTGTACGACCCAAGCAACGATGGTGGGGATTCATCACCGACTATTGCTAGATTGGCTGAAACAAGGAAGCGCCTTCAAGAGAGAGAACAACGTTGCCAACAATTAAAAGCTGATGTTAAGAATCTTGAAGCTACAGTCAAGAGTTGAACCGCCTCAAGATGAGAAATGAGGTGGCCCACCATGATCTGGAGACAAAAAATGAGCAACTACAGATCTCCTAATCTTCTCCAATTCATTATTTTGCATTTTTATTAAGCTTTTCAAATCACGCTTAATAAAAATGCAAAATAATGAATTGGAGAAGATTAGGAGATCTGATGATACTCTTGAGGGGTTAAGAGATGAAATGCATAAGCTTCGTGAGCAAAATGACAACAACTGTCGAATAATAGAATTACAAAATACAATTAATGCAAAGTTACAGCAGACTGAAAGTAATAGCAGCCATACAGTAGAAGAGCATGTAGCCTAACTTCTCACTAAATCTTTGGAAGGCGTTGTACAAAGTTTGCAAAAAAATGTCCAGGATAAATAATTATATAAAATCATACTTAACAATATAGCTGTAAACATCATAGAGTCCAATAAGGATTTAGTCAAGTTCTTGACAACAACAATATATCAAGATAGTTCCAATTATGCCTGTTCTGATTCTTCACTCTAACATGGATTCTGGTGTGTCCTATGTCGGTGAAAGTACGGAAAATTCATTAGACAAAACTAAACAAAAGTCGGTTGTAAACTCAGTTCCTGCATCAACGGTCGCTAACGATGCCTCTGTCGTAGTGGAGACTCCAGATGCTAGCAGGACAATACGTCATAATCATAGAATGTTGACACTTAACAGGGGTTCGGCGCAAAGTTCTGATATATATTACATAACTACAAAACTACACATAATTCTAATATTGTCATTCAAAACTGCAAACTGTCAACTTATAAAAAGAGCCATAAATGTTTTTTTTATCCGATCGGACGAAAAACGACACCTTTCCGATGTGCTTACTCACCGCAAAAGTCATGATTCCAGTATATTGTATTCGTTGCTTGGCAACATGCAATAACTGTACAAGAATAGAAAATAACAGTCCGGGAATATAACATTCCCGTCCTAGGCCGGGAATGTAACATTTCTGTCATATTCAAACGCCTTGTTTGTCAGATCTGACGTCTATCAAAAGTAACATTTAGCTGCAGTTTCCGTAGCTACGCAATAAACTTCAAGCTCGCTCGATTCAAAACTTGATATTATGTTGAGTTTAAATTTAAAACACCGTTTTTATTTACACTAATATTTGGCTCTATTTATATAAGTACGTATTCTAATTAATTTCGATCGGATAAAAAATAGTATGTGCAACTCGTAGGAAAAGCACATTCCTGGACTCCTGTGTTGCTGGCCTAGGCTGCGCCTCGTCCAGCAACTACCACAGTCGTCCAGGAATGTTTTGCTTTTCCTCCTAGTTACACAATATACTATTGTAGCTATGTGTACAACAAATTATCTAACAATATAAGAGAAATAGCATCAATTAGACAATTTAAAAAAGCTCTGCATGGTTATTTGGTCCAGAATTGTTTTTATTCGATTGGAGAATTTATGTCAGATTAGTATTGAAGTGCCTTAATTAAAATTGTAATAATTAGCAAATGACAATGTATATAATTTTAAGAAAAGTCTTGTACATTATAGATAAATAAATAAATAAAAGTACTGGGTTGGTTATTATAAGTTTGGAAAAATATTCTCTGGTTAAACAAGGATTAATAGGAGATATATGACTTTCAGAATCTATGTTGGGGCTTGAACATTCGGCAAAATGCACTAAAACCTTGTTAGCATCATCTTCTTCTTCTTCTTCTTTAGCCCGTTTGAGCCCAGTATTGAGCATAGGTTTCCCTTAACGTTCTCCATCTATTCCTATCCTGTGCGATTCTTATCCATGGTAGTAGTCCTGTTGATCTCTTGATATCGTCATACCATCGAGTTATTATTGGTCGACCTCTATTTCTTTTTCCTGCCCATGGTCTCCACTTGAGCATCCTAGCGTTCCATCTATTGTCCTTGATGCAAGCTATGTGTTCGGCATAGTCCCATTTCAACTGTATTATTCTTGTTGTTATGTCAGTTACTTTAGTTCTCTGCCTGATACATTCGTTTCTTCTCCTTTGTCTTAACGAGATACTTCCAGTTTTGTTAATATTTGTTTTGTGAGGGTCCAGGTTTGAGCTCCATAGGTTATGACAGGGAGAATACACTGGTCAAATACTTTGGATCGCAAGTGGTGGGGTATCTTTTTGTTTTTAAGAATAAAAGCTAATTTTCCGAATGCTACCCATCCCAATCGTTGTCTTCTCTCTATTTCCATATCCTTATTTTGCTTTCCCAGTATTACACTTTGTCCAAGATATGTTCTCTGACGTTGTCTATCCGTGCAGTTATTTGTGGGTCTAGCTGGTCGACACATTGTCTTTGTTTTACTTAGGTTGATTTTAAGTCCTATTTTCTTTGATGTTTCCTTTAATTCTGCTATCATATTTCTTAGGTCTTCCTCGTTTTCCGCGAACAGAACAACGTCGTCTGCAAATCTTAGATGATTTAGTCTTTCGCCATTGATATTTATTCCTTTACCCGACCAGTGCATCCTTTTAAAAACGCCTTCGAGTGCCAAAGTAAATACCTAGTTTAAGCGAGATTGTATCTCCATGCCTAATACCTCTCTCGATCGGGAAGCTGTTAGTACATTCGTGCATTTTAATGGTTGCTCTAGCATGTTGGTATATGCTTCTAATCAATTTAGTATATCGAGGGTCAATTCGTGAGTTCTTCTGTTATTGCCCAGTGTTCAATGGAGTCGAATGCCTTCGCATAATCAATGAAGGCCATGTACAAAGGGAAATTGTATTCGACCGATTTCTCTATTAGAATCTTCACTGTGAGGAGATGGTCGCAAGTACTAAACCCCTTCCGCAAGGCCGCCTGTTCTACTGGTTGATAATCGTCTAATTTTTGTGATAACCGGTGAGTAATAATTTTGTAAGTAATTTATACATATGTGAGAGCAGGCTAATCGGTCTGTAGTTTTGAAGTAATGATGCATCACTTTTTTTGAATAATATTACGACCAAGACATTGTTCCAACTTTCTGGGATGTTTCCTTGTTCTATGCAATAGTTAAATAGACTTTTTAGCCTTGGGACTATTATTTCTGCAGATTCTTCAATCATCTCTATTATGACGTTATCTTCACTTGGAGCCTTATTTCTCTTCATAGATTTTAGGGCATATATGATTTCATCCTCATTGATTTCAGGGATTTCTTCCGACCCAACGTTCATCACTTTAGGGTATTCCTCAGCTTGTTTCTCAATTTATGTGTTATATAGTGTTTTGTAAAATTTTTCTGTTGTTCTCAATATTTCGTCTCTATCTCTTCTATCTTCTCCCTCGCTGTTCTTAATAGAGATGATTTCTCTTTTTCCAAGTTTGTTCCTTAAGCATCTCATGCCCTTGTTATTTTCTATTACAAATTCTATTTCCCTTTCATAATGTTTCTCTAGGTCTTTTCTTATCATCCGTCTTGTTTCTCTTCTTACCTCTCTGTATTCTTCGGTGTCATACCTTCCCTTCCTTCTTTTTTCTATTTTTTGTTTTGTTTGCTCTGTGATCTTGTCTTTATTTGAATATGTTGTTTTTGCGGTTTTTGTTGCCGCTTCGGTTAATGATGTTGTTATATCTTGGGCTATTTTGTTTATATCGTCAGTGCCTTCTTGTTGTAATGATTGTGTTAGAAGTTCTTGGTATCGCTCTCTGTTTTGTTTAAGTGTCTGAAAGTTAACAGTCAATTTTCTGCTTTGTTTGGCCTTAAATTTGTTGTCTTTCTCAATGATAACTTTTGCTCGAACAAGCCGATGATCACTTCCTATGTTAAACGAATTTAGAGTTGTGACATCCGTTATAGTCGATTTTGTGGATGCGAGTATGAAGTCGATCTGGGTTAAGGTTAGCATCATCAGGGGATGATTAAAACTTTTTAATCATCTCCTGATGATGCAAAAAAGGTAATCCCCAGAACATTGAAAATTATAGGCCAGTGGACATGCCTCAGTATTGCTTTCTTGAGAAGCTTTTAGAATTTTTTGAGAGGCATAGGGATAGGGGTATGAATCAGGAAGTCAGCACAGATTTTGTCGAGGAAAATCTACAAATTATGTTATGCTGTCTCTGTGTGAATGGCTGATCAAGCATGTAAGCTTCGGTGAGTACCCTGTTGAGATCTTTTGTGATCTCAGCAGGGTATTTGACTGCGTGAGTCACAATATTTTGTTGCATAAGTCGTCTAATATTGGTTTGAAGAATTCCTCACTTTCATGGATTCGCTTATATTTAAGTGACAGAACTCAATATGTAGCTGTCACTATTAATGTATATAAAGTCAGGAGACGGGTAGTAAATTCTTGTTCTACTAATGTAGCCATGGGCGTTCCGCAGGGGTCCGTGTTGGGCCCTGTGCTGTTTCTAGTGTATATAAACGAGGATGATATAGTGGTGACACAGGCGTTTTTCTGTATATGCGGGCGATGCTTCTTTAATAATTTCGGACAAGAGTCAGGAGATCTTAATTGATAAATGTAATAAGGCCATTTCAGATGTTAGTAATTGGATGGTCATAACTCATTATTTTTGATCATGAATAAAACCACTAATATACAGTTTCATGATGCTCAGAGAAAAAGAGAGAATTAGTTTTCCTATAAAGGGAGATGTTTAAAATGAGGTAGATCACGCTCAGTTTTTGGGTATTTGGGTTTATGCGATAGTATGGTTTCAAAGCTTAGTTCATTATCTTATAAATTTCGTAATTTAAAGTATGGTTTAGCAATTGAAAAGTTTAAGGTTTTATATTGTGCTGATGTGAAGTCAAGTTACGGTATTTGTCTTTGGGGGCACGCGACAAATGCAAAAGATGTGTTTTAGCACAAAAACGTGTTATTAAGAGTATGGTTGATATTCCGAGCACTCAAAGTTGCTTGTTTTTAAAAGCCTTAATATTTTAACGTGGCCAAGCTTGTATGTTTTTGGAATATGTGTTTATATTTATAAAAATAAAAATAATTTTGCACAGAATGATAGATACCACTCATAAGGAATTATTGCAAATAGGTTATTCTTGTCAGACAAGTGTCTTTATGGTATTAATGATTGTTCATGGTGAAGCCTTGACTCCACACTCATTATTTTATTATAGTGTTTGTGTGTCTTTATTTTACAGAATGGTTATTGTCACTTATATTTTTATTGTGAATGTTAAATAATATTTCAGTATCTAGGCAGTTGAGTCTTTTAGAAAGGAAATAAAGTATTATTATCAATATTATTATTATTATTATTATTAATATTATGATTATTATTATTTTTATCAAGCTCCGAAAAAAGACGACTAACCTCCAGATTCAACACCAATATCGACGAAGAAAATATTCCACCATTCAGAGAGGCCACCTATTTTGACATCACCATGGTGTCCGTGTTGACATGGAAGATTCATATTGACAAAGCCATTAGTAAGACAAAACGCTCCCTACAAGGAGCTGTTAGACCACGTCGTTGGTGGAGGGGGCCAAGTAGCCACTCTTATCCGGGCCTACGGGAACGGGAGGAGCGGTGAAACTAAGGACAGCTCAATGAGAGCGGGAAAAACAGCGTCGAGAGACGGTGCGTGCGCCCCGGGTCTGTTGGTGTTAACTGGGTGTTTGGCCCGGGACACCCTCGGACCTGTCGTACACTCCCCGACTCCTGGACACCTTCCCGCGAAATACCGTCCTCAGCAGGCCGGTAGATGATGAGGATGCGCCAGCTGAGGGTGGGGGCTTGCCTTAAACGGCCGGCCAAGTGGATGAAAGCCACAATAAAACTGTCCCCAAGTCAAGGTGACACAGTAAAGGCCTTGGACTGCGTGATTGGGGGAAAGCCCAACTTCCACTTTGCGAACTCTGGGTACCAGGCGACACCCAAGTTTCAAAAGCCCTACCGCAGCAAACGGGGCACTGCTGTGGGTGAACTTTGTTTCCTCCGCTACTCGTGGGACTATTTATGGACACAATACAAAAAAAACAACAGAGGACTCTAAGCAGACCTCACAAACACCAGAAGGGAGCGCTAACGCACCCATAGTAGTAGATGTCACAGAGGATTCCCAATCCTCAACATCAACTCTTCAGGACAATCCTGAAAACGAAAGAGCTGAACAAGAGCTCTTAAAAAGCAGCGACGAAGAGGTGAGGGGCCCCATGGGTAAACTCAAAATAAAGGACCCTAGAGGCCTGAAACTCTCCGGAGCAGCCAGAAAGAGGTTTAAGTACCTTTTAAGAAGCGGGATGGATAGGTTAGAGGCCATGGAAAAATAATAGAATAGCCAATAAATCCACCCGGAGAATCCTCCAATAAAGGCACAAAGAGGCCCCGATCGGAGGAACACACTCCAGAAGGAAAACTTCTAAAGAAGCCTAAGGGTCAAGGGAAGGGAGGAAACAATCCAACCTCAAGATCCCGCAGGCTTCTAAACCAACCTCCAGCCAAGCGGCTGGAGGGACAAGAATTCGGATCATCCATTCCAACCATCCAGAACAAACCCTGTCAGTGTCAAATGGCGGCCATACAAGAGAATATTCTGGAACAAATAGGAAAAGTAGGACGAAGGGTCAACGTTAGGCTCAGTTTCCATAGTGCTCACTATAGACCCGGGTGGCTGGTACTTGTAAGTGCAAACAAAGACACCGCGGAATGACCAAAGTGCAATGCGGCAAGTCCAGGAAAAGATGTCACCGTTAGAGTGTTAGAGGAGTCTGAATTGCCTCACACTGAAACGCTAGTGGCATATCTACCTAACAGTCAGGATTATACAAACGAAAGAATCCTGACTCTCCTAGAGGCTCAAAACGACCTTGACCTACCATGCTGGAGGGTGCTCAGGAGAAATCCTGTAGGCCCCACGGTAGAAATGACATTCTCGGTGGACCAAAAATCCACCATAGAACTAAAAAAAATGGGCTATAAATTGAGCTATACGTTTGGAGAAATTCAACTAAGGCCAAAACAAAAAACCCCAAAAGACACGGGCGGCACGAAGGATGCGGATAAAAACCCCGTAAGCTCGGGGGTAACATCCAAACCAGTCACAAGCGGCTCACAACAACAGGAATCGTCAAAAGGCAAGTCACTGCCTAAGGGGAATCCTCAATAGGCCTCTAAGGGCCAAGCTGGTTCCAAGAACAAGCCTCAGGCTAAAGGGGACCCTAAGGACCCCAGTAAGGGTAAGTAAAGATGGCGACATCAAAACCGTCCCAAAAAACACACCGGCATATCAAATGCCTCCAAGTGAACCTCCAACATTCTAAAGCTGCCTCTAGCGTACTTAATAGGAGTTTCACTAGGAACACGTTTGACATAGGACTGATTCAAGAGCCCTGGGTAAATGGAGAAGCAATTCGTGGGCTCCCAACACAATCACGTAAGTTGATTTATTCTACTACGCATGAAACGCCCAGAGCGGCTTTACTATTTGGTGAAAATATTAAATTTGTTCCAATTACAGAGTTCATGAATAGGGACCTGGTTGCAGCCTTAGTGGAAGTACCCACCAATAGAGGCAGAAGAAACATCGTGGTGGCCTCAGCATACTTCCCAGGAGACACACACGACCCACCACCAGCCAATGTACAACGACTAATAAGCTGGTGCAACAGGAGAACAAAGAGGTAATTTTGGGCTTCGACACCAACGCGCACCACACGGAATGGGGCAGCACGAACATCAACCCTTCTTGAATATTTGATATCTCATAACGTAGAGATTATTAATAGAGGGAGTAAACTCACCTTTATGAATGCGATTAGAAAAGAGGTTTTAGATCTAACCCTAGCTACTCCTTTCATAACTAACCAAATTATTAATTGGCGGGTATCGGACGAAAATTCCATGTCGGATCATATGCACATACGGTTCGACGTGGAGGCAGAGGTACAAGGCCTGGATGAAAATCGTGTATCCAAACTAACTGACTGGGTCCTCTATAAGGATTACCTAAGGTCAGAAGTTGAAAGAGTACCTCCATCCATAGAAACAATAGAGGAGCTCGATGCGGCCTCACAACATTTAATAATCACATCATATGAAAAAAGTTGCCCTATTAAGATAACAAACTCGACAAACTAAAGGCAAAATCAAGAAAGACCTTTAACTCAGCAAATATGTCGGGCAACTGGGACAACTATCACAGAGCCCTACCTGAATATAACAAATAATTGAGGAAATCTAAGAGGAAGACATGGAGAACGTTCTGTGAAAGGATCAATGAAATGGCCCCAACAGCCTTAGCAAAAGATCACTCAAATGAAATCGGTCTAATCAAAAGACAGACGGACAACAGCTACGCCGAGACACAACAGGAGAGGTCACAGATCCCTTTAAAGACCCATTTTCCTGGATCTGCTGTCACGGAAGCAAACCAGATAGAGGAACCCCCCTTATGGGACGTTGAACGACCCAACAGACGGGGAAGAAGCCTCGCAGGTAAAATCTGTACAGACACTGAGATCAAATGGTCATTGAATAGCTTCAAACCCTATAAATCACCAGGTACGGATGGCATATTTCCTGTTCTGCTCCAACAAGGCAGTGAGGAACCCAGACCGTAACTGAAAACAATCTTCAAAGCTAGCTATATCCACAGCTACATTGCGAAGAACTGGAGAGTTGCGTTTATCCCAAAGGCTGGGAATCGTCCACCGGACGAACCAAAGGCCTATCGCCCCATCAGTCTGACCTCCTTCCTACTTAAAAGTATGGAAAAAATTATAGATGAATACATCAGGGGCGAGTTTATCTCCAGAACCCCACTACATCCAAAACAGTATGCCTACCAACCGGCAAAATCCACGATAAATGCGCTCTAATGCCTAGTAAAAGACATTGAAAAGACATTCGTGGCGAAAGAAGTGGCTATGTGTGCATTCTTAGACATAGAGGGTGCATTTGACAACACCTCATATGAATCCATGCAAAGGGCCGCAGAAGACAGAGGTATAGACGAAGCTACAACGAAATGGATAAAAGTCATGCTTTGTAGTCGTAAAATTACCTCAACCTTAGGAGACGCTACTGTAGCAAAAGGTAAAAGCAGCAAAAGGGTGTCCACAAGGCGGAGTTTTATCGCCCTTGCTGTGGTTCTTGGTAGTAGATCGACTCCTGGTAAAACTAACAACCGAAGGGTATGACGTCCAAGGGTCGACCTAGTCATCACAATTAAGGGCAAGTATGATGGCACAGTTTTGGCCAAAATGCAAAATGCTCTACATCTTGTTTAAAACTTGTGTATAAGGGAAGGACTAAATGTCAATCCCAGTAAACCCGTCATAGTACCGTTCACAAAAAGGAGAGAGGTGGACCTTACAGCCCCTAGCCAAGACGGCGTGACGGTTGAACTCTCAGACAGTGTTAAGTACCTGGGGATAGTCCTCGACCGCAGGCTTAACTGGAATGAGCATATACAAAGGACTACCAAAAAGGCAACAGCGGCACTTTGGGCATGCCGCAGACTTTCTGGCAAAACATGGGGTTTAAAACCCAAGATGATCTATTGATCATACATTACGGTTGTGAAACCAATAGTCACATACGCCTCACTGATCTTGTGGACCAAAACAGAGGAAAAGAATAGGCAAGGCAAGCTACAAAAAGTGCAAATACTTACCTGTCTGGGTATCACGGGGGCAATGCCCCACGATAGCACTGGAGACGATGCTTAACCTTCTTCCCCTGCATTTAAGCGTGAGGAGGGAGGCCTTATTAACCAGAGTAATCCAGACCCAATCAACTAAGTCAGGTGATCTGACTGGCCATCTAAAGATTCTGGACACAATCAGAGTCGACTCGCTGGCCAAACCAACAGACCATATGCCAAAGACAAGGGATTTCCAACGCTCCTTTAAGGTGATCATAAAAGATCGCCCAACAATGAGAGCACTACAGCCCGAACGAGGTCCATTGGTCTGGTACACAAATGGATCTAAAATGGAACAAGGGGTCGGCGCCGGGGTTTATTGTTAGATGCAGGATATCAAAATCTCTAGGTAAAGCCCCATCCATATTCTAAGCAGATATCCATGCCATTGGACTGTGCGCCTCTGAATGCATCAAAAGAAAACCGAGAGGCGCAACCATAAATATACTATCCGACAGCCAGGCGGCTTTAAAGCCATTAGCCTCGTGCGAATTTGACTCAAAGCTTGCCTGGGAATGCCGGAACGCTCTAAACCAACTGGCTAAACATAACAGAGTCACTCTGTTGTGGGTGCCAGGGCACGAAGGAGTGGAAGGCAATCAAATTGCCGACCAATTGGCCAGACAAGAAGCACAGAGTCCTTTCTACGGACCTGAACCATTCTGTGGCACCACCAGATGACACCTCGGAGAGGACCTCAATAAATGGGAAAAAAGGCAGAAAGAGGCCTACTGGAGAAAAACTCCAGGACAACGACAGGCGAAAAGATTCAAATCGCACTCGCTTGAATACATTAAGAAGCTACTAGAGCTACATAAAAACGATCTAAGACTGGTCACTAGCTTCCTAACAGGTTATGGACCATGGAGATACCATCTCCACAACATGGAAAAGACTGAGGATCCACGTTGTAGATTTTGCAACTCAGCAAACGAAACTGCAGAACGCATTCTTTGCGAATGTAGAGAACTGACCCGCCAAAGGCTAAAATATCTGGAAGGAGTAGTATGTAATCCCAAGGATATTAAACAACTAGCCCCTAGAAATATCCTGAACTTCGCGAAAAGTGCAGGCATTTCTGGGAAAATCTAAAGCAGGGTAGTCACAAAAGACCTATTAGGTCTAAGTGAAGAAGGGCTGAAAAGCCGAGCGACCCCTTTACATACAATACAATACAAGACAAAACGCGGTATGAACAAGTTATATCCAATGAACCAAGCTGGCCATAATAGGCCCGCAGCCAAATCACAGCTATTATAAGATTCAACAGCTGCACAGCCACATCAAACGAATCACAACAAATGAGAATAGATACCTGCGCCAAGCAGGTATCTATTCTCATTCAGGTTCTGGGCCTGGTGCTACACGATTCACATTCAACGGGACCTTCAATAGGAAACCATCCAAGTGTTCATGTTACGGAAGGCGAACCAGGTTTACGACAGGGCCAGGATACACTCCAACGATGACCTTAAAAGACTCATCTAATAAAATCCTGTGGACGATCGAGCTAGACAACTGGTCACCTCTAGACGACGGAAAACATTTCAGTTTCGCTAAAACTTCACTTTTGCTTGTTATTAATTCTCATATGATGTATGAAGATGCATTTGAACTGTATGGCAGTACAATTATTAATAATATTTTTTTTATGGTCGTAACTAAAAATACATAATTATTATAACATAGCTTCTTTTAGAAAAAATAGCTGTACGGAACAATGTTTTCTTTATTTCCTCGTTTTAATAATTGCTTAATGCTTTAACGTCAAAAATAAAGTAGAAACATATAAACAACTAATAGTACGTATGTACAAAAATCTTAATTAAAAAACTATAAGTATTATTAGCTTAGCATTATTTTTGTTTTCATTTCTTAAATAAATATAGAGTGATAAAAATAGGCATTTGAAAGAAGTTGGAAAGGCATATACCAAAATGCAAACTGCAATCACTTTACATAATGATATAAAATAAAGTTTATTCAAATGGATTCGATTTACAATAAAATTTGATTTAAGTTTTTTGGGTAAGCTGTGCCACTAAAAGCAATATCCTCACTACTATTAGACGAACTCGACATTTCGCTGGTAAAATAGTAAAAAAATACTTTGTGATAGATATGTGCTGACTCCCGTTCTAAAAGTTACTAAAACTGCAAACATGTAAACGGAATGAACTGAAGATAAAATACGCCATCGAGGTTATTGATAAAAATATATGGTGCATTTCACTACTTTTATTTCCTAACGGACCTAACATGGTAAACTTAGATTATTTTTGCATTAAACGATAATTCGCCCCATTAAAAATATATTTTGAGTTAAATGTGTCACGCCTCTTAAAAAAAATCCTCTATAACAAGTATGCTTAGGAACCCAATCATGCTATAAACTCTACACTGTATCCTGTACGGTAACATCTAGTTCGTGTTGCTATTTAACAGTTAAATATACTTACCTTTCGAAAAATCTTCTAACATTGTCTTTAGATCCTTGAAACACAATTTTTCCATTTGTTGATAGCAATATAATATCATCAAATAAATCATAGAGTTGCGAAGAAGGCTGATGAACTGTTAAGAATACGATCTTGCCAGAGCTTGCTTCAGTCTCCAATATTCTTACCACTGATATTGCACTAAAGCTATCCAGTCCTGTAGTAGGTTCATCACAAAACAATATATACGGTTCTAAAAGAAGCTAAAATCACTTTTAATTATTTGAGTTTGAAATACTTATACCCTCACCACTTTGAGCTTCATTTAGTCACTGCTAAATTAATTAGTATTTTGAATATCACATCCATATATATTAATGTCATGCTGGCATCGAGACATTCAATGTACTGATTAAGCGAGTGATTAAAGTGACTAATCGGAGTTCAAATTAGTGAGCCCTGATCCTTTAATATTTAACGCTACACTTTTAAATTTACAAACAAGGGATATACTACCGTTTATTGTTTCATACTACATGTATTACTGTTAATGATAAATACAAATTGCCTCTCTTGGCATTGGAAATAAAAGAAAAGAAACTGATTTTCATATTCTTCCTATTAAAGCACCAATTCAATTTTTCATAACATAGGCCACAAAAGAAGCGATGAAAAACGCGCAGAGGAAAATAATAGAGCCACAGGAAGTCACAGTATTTTAGAAAACATAAGTACCAGTAATAATAATCTTCACATCATTCTTCATTTATTTAAGGAAGATTATAAGACTTTTGGTACTGGTAAACATTTATGGCACATTTTTTATAGGTTCTTACATTAGTACTTGCATTCTTCTTAACACGTTAAGCACCATTTCCGTCCGTATGGATACAAGTATTCTGATCATTTGGGCCACTTGTACCCTATTCAATACAACAGAGTACTTTTGCTTTAAGCTCTGTGTTATAAAATATGCAACTAAGGCGTACAAATGCATCGATGAGTAAAAATAGATGTATTAATCGATTTTTACTCAGCGATTTTCTTAGACGGTTATAATAATATGCTATAATATGTTATATTTCGCGATAAAAATATTTAGATAAGGCGAGCCCTGACATCATTATGGCAGGATCGACCATTCCTTCATCCTAGTCAATCGGACTACTGGGTTTCTCGGTCAACAGCAATATGTCCTGCTAACATCGCAACATCAGCCTCGCAGAAGCTTGGTGCTCTATTTCGAAACAAATACTGTATACATCACAGCAGCTGCTCTTGCTCTACAAAGCGTAACGTGCTTAGAATATTGCTCATACATCTGGGGTGCCGCACCTAAGCACACCCTAAAGCTGCTGGATGCCATTAAGAAAAGAGCTGTGCGTCTCGTCGGCGACCCGGAGTTCACCCGGAATTTGTATAGTCTGGAACATTTACAGATATTTTCACGGCAGATATTCTCAGGATTTGGTCAGCCTTATCCCGCCCCCAGCAACGCCTGTCAGGCAGTCACGACTGACGACAAGATCGAGCCCGTTCGTCGTGTTCAAAAACCATTTGAACATGTTTTCAAATCTAACGATTTAATTTGTATTATATTAACATTCCACGTCACTGTGGTAGCATTCCAAAGAAATCAAAAAATGTCTCTTAAAAACATCGCCGATACTCCTAGCGCCATCTCTTGTTACCACGTTTACTCATCTGCTCCCGGCAGCGTAATACAATAAAAACATTTTCCTTTAAGTTAATCGGCAATTTCCACAGAAGCAGTCCTGCATCGAACTGCATAATTCGTGCTAGACCAATATCCTCGATGTATTTCGAAACCCAAGACGTGTCAGCCATACAAGCAGAAACGCATTGGGTGATTCGGCCAATCACTGTGCTTTCACAGCGAAAACGGAGGCAGTCAGTTTAGCTTTCCTAAAATTCCGATCTTTAATAATCGAATTTTATAAAAACTAGTTAAGGTATTTCGACCAGATTTGTGTTAAAATTCATAAGTTTATTTTATACAATCGCTGATGTTAAGTTTTATGTAACTTCTCTGTATTTACATTATTTGCCCTTTCTGTTTCCGGTGTAATGTAGCTTCTCCCGCCAAAAGGGGAGGAGACAACGCGTTCTAGTTGATCTCGTTCTCACGTTCTAGAATTGAGCATCTTGACCCCCAACCAAGCAAGACTGTGCTGTGTGCGCGCTCCCGGTGGTATGGCCGCTGGCCATGCCATGTAGTTTCACGTGTTGAGAACTCCTAATCTCTCAAGATCTCTATCTCAAACGGCATTTGTGGTACTTTGCCATTGCGACATTTCGCCGTAGTCGTCTTAAGCCTACAAGTAAAGGTATTTATTGGCCCCCGACCATCTCCGGCAAAAGTAAGCATTCCCTGTGGCAATCGGCCACGTAAGTCAACTCAATCGTTTACAGTCACTCAAGCCTACAAGTAAAAGGCATCTATTGGCTCCCAGCCATCTCCGGCAAAAGTAAGTAAGCGTTCCTTGTGGCACTCGGCCATGTAAGTAAACTCACTCATTCAAAATCTCTCTCAAAAGCAAAAGCAACGTTCTCTATGCTTTATAATAATATAAAGTCTCCCATAAGTGCTATTCCATTACACGGAGTTTAGCCTACCTACGCGGCCTACGTAGCGTATTGCAACACGTTTTTTTTTTTAAGATTAAACCCCAAAATTTTTTTCCCAATTAATTAAAAGAAAATTGAACCTAGCCCCGGAGAGTCGCGTTACAAAGCCCGGCCCCTGTCGTGGGGTCGTTTGAGCGCCACCCGTTCTAGCCAGCTAAACGGAAAAAGCTCGGCAGGTGTTGTACCGAGTGGCTAGATTCGCTCATAAAATTAACCGGTTCCTAATTTCGAACTATCACAAAAAAGAGAATAATTATCAACCAACTTAAGAAAACACAATCTAAAAATTTAATGGACAGTATATTTGCTACTAAATTCTTTTTTTTTGCAAACACAGCAACAATCTATCTGAAGAAAATGGTTATATTAAAAAAAAAAAAAAAAAAAAAATGTGGTTGAGTAGACAAAAGAATGTTAAATGACTTAAAGTAATTAATAAAATAAACTGAGTACAATATGAAGATTGTACGTACAGAGACCAATTCAGTTGGAAAACCTCAGTTCTATATGCCTTATCACTAAATGCACTAAACTACTTATCAAAGTGATCACTTGGCGCAGACTAAGCTTCTTACAACTAGATATGCGTGCGCTAATAGCTGCACTGATGGTGATAATATGCCGCAATGAGCGGACACAATGATTAGATCAAAAAAACTTTAGAAGTTAATAAAAGCACCAGATCAGATTAAAAATATGGTTAGCTTGATTCATATGATAAAAAGATAACATTCAGAGCAGTTATATCTGCCGACTAATTAATGAAATGAAAAATTAATGAAAAGAATGAAGTTATCCAGCCCGCACTTATCTTTTAAAATGAGAAAACAAATCAAAGCAATTTGAAAAATGTAAATTAAATTAATTAAAATCAATGAGCTACCTCAATTCAATGTGTGATTTATATCAATAAAAGTAAGCGAAGATTAAACATAAGACACAATGAAACATAAAACATATACCCAAATCCCGTCGTCGAACTCTGTCGATGGCCTCTAGTGCGGGAACCACAGCAGTTCTTTAACAGAAGTTCTGGCCTAGCAGAAGAAGTTCTGACCCAGCAGAAGAAGTTCTGACCCCGCAGAAGAAGTTCTGGCCTAGCAAAAGAAGTTCTAACCCAGCAGAAGAAATTGGTTCACCAGGTAAACTACTGGCCCAGCAGAAGGAGTTGGTTGATCAAGTAAATTTCTGTCCAGTAGAAGAACTTGCAGTCCTCCAAATAAACTCTGGCCCAGCAGAAGGACCCTGAAATAATCCAGTACGCATTAAATGACGCCCCCTTACTTTAATAAAAAAATCATAGACCCCCTTACTTTAATAAAAAAATCATAGACCCCCTCCCTCTTTGCATAAATACATCTTCTTTATAAAACAAATTTTCCCAGACAAAAAACCCCATGGACTTACAGTGCAATAAAGCAAATAAAAGAGATATTAAGGTTCCGGCAACTTGAATATAAAAAGATAGATATGAATCACCCCTAAAAGAATATATAACTTCCCCATATGATCAAAATTAAAGTTGCATTAAAATAAAAATTCGGATCAGGTAAAATGGAGTAGATAAGATAACACATGGGAAAAGCAAATGGCGTTATGTGCACAAAAAATAAAAGGTAGATAAGCAGTCAATTTCATTAATTTAGGCAAAAATAGTAGCGATATTTACCTCAGATTCGGACTTGAGGGTATATTAGAGGAGATTCGACGGTCTCGGTCTTATGGGACGAACGTGGAAGCCGCTATAAATAATGGAAATAAAAAAATTTAGCAAAATGGCGGTCAAGTGCTTCATAGGCCACAGAAAAAGGAATCCAGAGAAAATGCTTACCTAGTACAGCTTGTAGAGCCCGAATAATCGGTCGTGTCAAAACACAAACAGAAACGCACGAAAAATCCCCTCAAAAGGGTTGTATTATTTCACAATACGCAAAACGTGCAATTTCTCGCTATACTGGCAAACGTTCCCCAGGCGAACAAAACTAGAAAAGACCTCCTTCCGTCGTCCGTCAATTTGCCTTAAATTAAATACTGCGAAACAAGTAGTAATGGGCTGAAAACCTCACGAGTGATTCGATACAAGGAATAATTCTAAGAAAATAAACGCCTTAATTCTCGCTTATTATGGTGATAAATGACGGCGGAAGCCACGAGTAGTGAGCTAAAATTACATTCTTCCAGAAAGGCTAGGAAATGCTCTGACAGAAATAATAAACCTTCAAAAATCTAAACCGAGAATGAAAAACGCGCGATACCTAGCCCATTCCTATTATTTTGCAAAAACCTTACAAAAAAACTGGTCCGCTGTACCGAACGAGAAATATATTTAAGCAGAGGTCCAAAAACGATCTCCGGAACATCAACCTAGGGTTCTCAAAAGGTAATAGAATATTCAAACTGAAATTAAATTATGGTTCAATAAGTCAAATGCAACGTATTTGCAGGCTAACTGAATTCTTTAAAAAATATAAATCGCTTCGCTGGCTATTTACGATAATATAATGCAAATCAAGCCAAGTTGACTTAATAATAAGGTACATACATCGCTTATCCACTAAAATAGATAATCACAATCGATTCTAAAAGCTAATACGAATATATAGCTAATCTGTACTTAAAATATAGGTAATTTTACATTGAGAAAAGAGGCAATTTCAAGCGAATTATTAAATTCAGAATTAATAAACCGACTAGTGCAAAATACAGCATAATTTTTGCCTAAATGCGGCATATAAATGAGATTTTAAAATTGGCAAAATCGAACTGTTACAGTATTTTAGAATCCATTGTAGCGTGTATAAAAACCGCATTTCCACAAAACAAGTTATTTATGCAATGACTGCATAATATCCTCAATCCACTTCAACTTGAGTCATTCTTATTTGCAAGAAGTTGAAGTACATTGTATATAGAAGCTAAGGAGAGACTTAGCAAGTGTTTTTAAGTGACTTTCCCCTGTGTTAAAAGATAAACTGCTGCACGATTGAACGTTGCTCGTCAATTGGTGAATATAGTGTACATAGTAGCTTACTGTGGACATTAAGGTAACATTAATCCTTTTATTATTGCATGTATCTTACTGTATTTTATCGCAGCGTTATCTGAGTTAACCAAGCTCACACGGAGTGGTTCAGCAAGAACTTTAACACACTTTTAACTGTACTTAGCTGCAAGATTGTGTATATAATCATATGCTTGTTTAGGATTACAATTGTTTATGCATGATTTAGTTTTTAAAGATATTATTATTCTAATATTGTGCTAGTTCGATACCTAGCACCGACAGATACTGTTCATATCATAGCACTGACTCGATACAATAATTATTTAAATGTTTATATTTGTTTATTTATGAGCTTCAAGTTGTTTTCAGGTAAAATAACATTAAAATATTCAAATAATGTTAAGGGTTTTCGTTTTATTTACAAATTCACTTTAGAACTAGCCCCTATGGTAATTTTTAATGGCATCCGAGGCTCGAGAGATCAGCACTATCATCTACGTTCTTATGTAAGTTATGTTTAAGACTACTTGCTTATAATGTTCTCTGTGTTATTTTGATGATTTTAACTGTTAGTTTTTTTTTCAGTTAAGATCCAAAACATATTGAAACAATACTTACGTTTGATGCTAATGAAAGCTTTCTTTTTTCTCCTGTTGACAAATATTGAATTTTTGTATATTTTAGATTTTCTAGGTTTAGATCCTTTAACAATTTGTGTACTACCATCACGCGTGCGCTGTATGGCTTACGTAAACACATGGCAGCCTTAAAGTGTAATTATTAATTAGATAGATTCTAAATATTACTATTATACATAAAAATGATTTAAAATTACCATAAAAGTCATATGTTCATAAACTGTCAAGGATTCAGTAAATAAGTCTTTTTGGGGTAGAAATGCAGAATTGTCCCGAAGTGTTCTTGCACTGATTACTCTGCCATTGATTCTCAGGATTCCTTTGTCTAAAATAAGAACAGTTCTATAAACATCAATTTATCAAGAAAAACACAGGTCGACCAGGCACCAAGACCTTGCTTCCGTATAACCTTATTAGACATTTAATAGCCATTTACATACCAAGGGAGGAAAATAGTGCTTTTCTTGCCACGGATTGTTTGATTAAATATCTAAGGGAGGAAAAGCACTTTACTCCTGAGGTATGTATATAGTTTTTCTACTACCTCTGACTTCGTTATGTTTTATATCCCACCTCGATGGGCCAATATCGATATATGAAGATTCGAATACATATGGAAATTTTCTGAAAATTTGGTGGTTTACTAAACCGTATAAACTCAGAGGGAGGAAAGTTGTTGTTCTCAGGGAGGAAAAGACTTTTCCTCCCCGGGAGGAAAAGAACCATTTTCCTCCCTCGTTTCGGGGTCGAAAATGACGTTTTCTAGTAAGGTATTAGAAAAATATATTTTCGATATATGCCACAGCATTTTAACAATAGTCTGATAAACCATACAACAGTATCATAATGGCTCTAATAAGTAATGTTAAGTAACCAGTTATGAAAGGCCTTAGTTTGTGTAACGACCGAATTCTGGCGAGACAAGCGCAGCCCCATCCCGCAAAAGAACACGGGCACTTTTTCGCCTTTTGGAAATTTAACAACCTTTTGAAACCAATAAAATATATATTTTTTTTTATATTTTCAAAATCAAATACGTAGAACTTTGTGCTACCACTTACCATAAAGTTTCACTTTTTCTTAATCAATTACATAAAGTAAAGCTTTTCAAAACTCCTGTCAGTTATGAAAAGAGTCACTTAGTGTCTCAAAATTAAACAATAGTTATTTACCTAACAAATGCGGAAAGTGATACTTTTTCGCTCGCGATGGCAGCTGACCGACTATCAAGCCGTCAAGGGTGTTAAGTACCACGTTTTTCCTACGAACGTGATCATTGTATTCAGGCATAGAAACTTATAGAGTAAGTTTAAATTCTATTTCGTTAAGAAAATGATACAATAATATTTATTTTATATAAAAATCAACGAAAAATATTCGAAGTAAATATACAGTTTGATGCGTTTTGTAAATTCGGTGCCGAAGCGACAGCTGCTTGGTGATGTTCTTCAATTCTGGTATTTACCATTGTGGTGTCCTGATCTGAACATTTTTCTCGGAACAAACCGAACGCACAACGCGTGCACGAACAAACGGTCAGCGCAAATGATCGTTATGGTCGAAGCGTTTGCTGTGTTCCCGATTGTTGATTTTCACTTTCAGTATTTCTCCAGAATTGTTAAAGCATGGACGATGTTGTACTAGCAGTTGGTGCTTTTTTCCTGAATTATTCCGATGGGCATGGCTTCAAAAGAGAGGAAGAAGTAAACGAAGAAAATATATAGGTGGGGCGTCTAGTTTCAAGACGTAAAAACAATGCATTGCTGAGAGACATGGACAGTGGACATTTGAAAAATTTTACTCGAATGACCCCAGAACATTTCTTTCTCTTGACCTTTTCTCTTCTGAAGCTAGAAAGTAGGCTCTCCATTTTTTTTGCTTCTCCCTTAGAGCAATCCATTATTTCCTCAATTATTAGCCAAGCGTCACTTTTTTTGATTTTGTTGTAATTTTTAGGATTCCACAATACAGAGTGTTTCTCGTACTCATCAATTACTTCTAAACATTTTTAATTGCACCAGTCCGTTGTTGAACCCGTTGATTCACTAACACGTCCAGACTAGCCGAATTCGTTCGTGCGCGGGCTGCGAGTTTGGTTCGTTAGGAGTAAAAGAGGTAAACTCCCCGGCCATTCGGATCTCCGGGCGCTGGGTGGCCCTGGGAGCCCTTCATTCTGCATTTCACAGACAGCAAAGATACCGAACCAATTTAGAATAGATTTCTGCAACATAAGAGGCCTAAATACAAACATAAATTCGGTACACCAACATCTACAAGCAAATAGACCACACATATTAGCCCTTACAGAAACACAAGTATGTTCTACAACAACAACAGTGAACTACCTCTATCCTGGTTACGACTTACATACCCGATTTAGATATAAGTTCGGAATATGCCTTTTTGTCCGAAGCGACCTTTCATGTCACCGCGAGGAAACACTCGAACCGAACAACCTTGACGTCATGTGGCTCAAGTTCACCGCCAAGGGATTAACCAAGTTTATATGTTGTCTCTATCGCCCTCCGAGCGATAGAGCCTACCAAAGCTTTTTCTCAACACTAGCTACCACCTTTGACTCAATACAGGTCGATCACCCTAGTTCAGAAATAATCGTTCTGGGAGACTTCAATGCCCACATAACCAACTGGCTCAAACATCACAACAAGACCGACAACGAAGGTAGAGAGGCTGAAGCATTTGCCATCAGCTGCGGGCTTACTCAACTTGTAGACGAACCAACTCGAATCTCAGAGAGGGGCGAATTCGCCGCCCTCCTGGATCTTTTTCTGATCACCAATCCTGACCAGTACAAGGTTACAGCTGGTCCGCCATTAGGTACCTCCGACCACAAACTTATTACAACGGTTTGTGAATTGCCACTCATACAGAAGGATCCACCATTGCCTCGCAAAATCTGGCATTACAATTCTGCAAACTGGGACGATCTGAGGCAGTTTTACCTAGATTTTCCTTGGCTCGACGTCTGCTTTGCCACTGACGACCCGTCAGACTGCTGCGAAGAGATCATGCAAGTAATCTCCTCAGGAATGGAAGCATACATCCCAAATTCCATCAAGTTACCATCAAAAGGAAAGCCCTGGTTCGACAAAAGATGCGAAAGAGCTGTAGGAAGGAAACAGCAAGCCTATAAGTACTGGCAGCAAAATCAGACCGCTGAAAATCGCAATTATTTTATCGAAGCGAGAAACGAGTGCAAGCGTGTGATCGACGAAACTAAGGACAAACACAATCAAAGGATCAGGAATAAACTTTTGCAATGCCCCAGTGGCTCCAGGAATTTCTGGTCGGTAGCAAAGGCAGTAAGTAACAACTTTACAAAAACGTCTCTCCCACCTTTGACGGACGAACGTGGCATCACGGCGACTACAGCCAAAGAAAAGGCAAACATGCTCGCCAAAATGTTTTCATCGCACTCTACCTTAGACGTGCCCCAAAGCAAGACTCTCCCCACTATACCGAACATCAACACCACCATGGCAGAAGTCAAGTTTTCTCATCGTGATATTCGCAAAATCCTTAAAGAACTAGATACGCAAAAGGCATCAGGACCGGACGGAATACCTGCCATCGTGCTAAAGAACTGCGCCAACGAACTAACACCCGTTTTTTCCAGGCTTTTTTCTCTTTCTTACAGAAAAGGGATTTACCCATCCTCTTGGAAAGTCGCTCGAGTGCAACCTGTTCCAAAAAAAAGGCAAGAAAACCACGCCCTCAAACTATCGCCCAATTGCCTTGCTTCCAATAATCTCCAAAGTCATGGAACGTGTAGTCAACCAGCAACTACTCAAGTACCTCGAGAGCAACAGAATAATCAGCGATAATCAATACGGCTTTCGCAAAGAGAGATCGACAGGAGATATATTGGCCTATGTCACTCATATATGGAGTCGGGCAATTGAAAACTACGGAGAGTCTCGAGCGATTGCGTTGGATATTTCAAAGGCATTCGACAGAGTTTGGCATGACGGACTGCTCAACAAACTGCCGTCCTTGGGACTGCCCGCCTCTCTCTGCAGCTGGCTGGCCAGTTTCCTTAAGAACCGATCCCTACATGTTGCAGTCGATGGACACATCTCGGACACATTCACCATCAACGCGGGCGTGCCTCAGGGCGCAATACTTTCACCAACTCTGTTCCTCATCTATATTAATGACCTGCTGATCGAAACGAATAAACCTGTTTACAGTTTTGCAGATGACAGTACCCTTGTCTCCCACTTTAGATCAGAAAAACCCTTACCAGCGACTGAGACTCATCACCGCAGACAGGAGCAGATTACAGCAATTAATCAAGACCTGGAGAAAGTTCAAACTTGGGGCGACCGAAATTTGGTCCAGTTCAATGCAGCGAAGACCCAAGCAGCAACGTTTACTAAGAGGGCCAATACAGCGGGCCCTGACATCATTATGGCAGGATCGACCATTCCTTCATCCTCGTCAATCGGGCTGCTGGGTGTCTCGGTCAACAGCAATATGTCATGGCATGACCATGTTGCTAACATCGCAAAATCAGCCTCCCAGAAGCTTGGTGCGCTATTTCGCAACAAAAAACTCTATACACCGCAGCAGTTGCTCTTGCTGTACAAAGCGCAAATAAGACCGTGCTTAGAATATTGCTCACATATCTGGGGAGCCGCACCAAAGCATACCCTAAAGCTGTTGGATTCCATTCAGAAGAGGGCTGTGCGTCTCGTCGGCGATCCGGAGTTGACCCGGAATATGGATAGTCTGGAACATCGCAGACATGTGGCCGAGATGTCTCTGTTTTACAGATACTTTCACGGCAGATGTTCCCAGGATTTGGCCCACATAATTCCGCCCCTGGCAACTCCTGTCAGGCAGTCCCGACAGACGGCAGGAGCGCACCAGTTCGTCGTACAACTAGAAACACCTAGAACATCGCTTTACCAGAACTCCTTTGTCTGGCGCACTGCATCACTGTGGAACTCACTTCCAGGACATCTGTTTCCCACTAATTACAACCTACAAATATTCAAGAACCGTGTCAATCAACATCTTCGCACACACACCGCTCGTCGAGCGCCATAGGATCTACCTTTAGTGTGTGTGCCACTGCCATAAAAAAAAAAAAAAAAAGAGCAGGACGCTGCGCCGCACCGGTACAAACATTTTGACTAGTTGCAGCTTTTGATGTTTTAAGAATATTGTGTGCTATTTGTTTCTTGTTCTCTAGACAATAATTATCAAACCTTATCCATTACTGTGGAATGCCAGCCGCCGCGCCGGCCGTGACGATTTATATTTGTTATATTGGCCCCTGATTTGTTCAATAATGTGACAACTGAGGGTCGGAAACAATTTCCTGGGAGGGGCCTAGGAGGCCCGAGTATCCAGCCATGTTTGAAGGCATTTTACCGAGACTGTTGATACCCACGCATTGCTTAGTGCATTCTCTATTTATAAAATTAAAAGCAATCGACGATGAGTGGTATTTTTAAGTGTCCGATATAATAATATATCGACATACCTTTTTTTTCATCGTTCATCAATAACCTTGATATTATTTGATTTTCTGTTTTTTATGGTGATAACCAAAACACTGCCCTTGTCATCAAGCAAGACGTTGGCCGGACCACATCACATTGCTGATTAACGCATGAATTTGTATTTGTATTTTTTAATTCACGCATGGCCCTCCGCTAGCTTTGTTCGCTCCGGGGCGCAACCAAACAA
>MU184519.1:37636-57919 GCA_016904865.1 Pissodes strobi
CAATGTGATGCGCGCGCAACTTGAATCAATTTGATGTGGTCCGGGAAATATCTGTCTTCAATAACGTCCACTGTCATATTCATCAATTCTTCGCGGCGAGACATACCGGCAATTTCAAAAATGTGAAAGATCGTGAAAATAAGCCAAGAATAAAGCCATTTGTAAGGACGTCAATTTATCTTAGTTTAGTATGTTTGAAACAGCGATGACAATAACTTTTTTGGAAACATTATTATTCATTTTGTATAAATAAACATCCTTTATATTTTTGCTTGAAATATCCATCACTGTCAATCAACATTTTTCAGTTTGTTCTCAAAGTTATTCTTCATAGTTATAAAAATGCCGCGAAAAAGATATAATAGACATAATGAATAAACGCCGTTAATAATTTTAAACATATTTGCTCTTGTTTAAATGGAATAGGAATAAGTCAGAGAGAAATAAAACTAAAAGGAGAGGGGACAATAAGCGTCGGCACGTTTCATGTTAGTGTACCCGTTTTTGGTGACCTTGACTCTGCTCCGTTGACAACAATACCAATAAGTATCGAGAGAATAGTATATTGTGTAACTAGGGGGAAAAGCAAAACATTCCTGGACGATTGTGCTAATTGCTGGACGAGGCGCAGCCGAGGCCAGCAATACAGGAGTCCAGGAATGTGATTTTCCTACGAGTTACACATACTATTTTTTATCCGATCGGAATTAATTATAATACGTGTTTATAAGAATTGTGGTGTTTTAAATTTGAAGTTAACATAATATCCAGTTTTGAATCGAGCGAGCTTGGAGTTTATTACGTAGGGGAAATAGACCCAAAATGACATACTCGGCTAAAATGACATAGATCGCCTATTTCCGTATTCATTCGTGTTAGTAACTAGCACATTTAAACTGCAGTCTGCAGAACAAGTGTCAGTCGTCCTCTATTACTGCGGCCCGGCTAATGTGACGCGTATAGAGAATTTTGTCGATTAACGTGAACGTAGGTCTTAAACTTTTTTGTATGCACTTCTTATTGAACCGCAAATAAATATTTTGCATCAATAATTGCAAATTGTGATGTGAAATTATGAAAGGTAAGCTTATCTACTATCTATTTGCATGTTTCAGTCTAAAAACTGCCCTAACCGAAGTTTAAAGTTTATTGTTTTAAAAACATGGCGACTCGTGTAAAATGACATACCTTTAGTCAGGGCAAAATGACATAGTATGTCATTTTGCCCTTATTTATCATATTTATTATTTATCTGATTGATTTATTTTCCTAACTTACTTTATGTAAAATTATTTATTAAATTGTGGTCTGATAATAAAAAAATATTTACAGATGGTCCGAAAATATAAAAGAAAAACCAATAGACAAAGCTGGAGTGAAGAATCGATGAACCAAGCTATTCGGGCAGTAGAGAACAACGAAATTGGCTGGTTAAGGGTAGCTACTCAATTTGGCGTACCACAAGCAACCTTACGAAGGCGATGCAAAGATGGTAAAAACAAGTTTGTTCGGGGATCAACTAAAGGTCTAGGAAGATACCAAACAACATTTAGTGCCGATGTTCAAAAGGAACTTATTGATCATGTCAAACTGTTAGAATCTCGCTTCTTTGGATTGACTGCTACAGATCTCAGAAAGCTTGCCTTCCAAATTGCGGAACGCTATAGTTTGGATCATCGATTTATTAAAGAAACCCGGATGGCAGGCTGGGATTGGTTAGCTGGGTTTCGAAAGCGCCACCCAGATATAAGTCTGAGAAAGCCGGAAGCGACCAGTGCTGCCCGTGCCATGGGCTTTAATAAGCCGCTAGTGCAATCCTTGTTTGAAATTTACACCAAGACTATTTCTGATAATAACATTAATTTTACAAGAATATATAACGCTGATGAAAGTGCATTATCAACAGTGCAAAAACCCCCCAAAATATTCGCAACCACAGGTAAAAAAGCAGGTGGGTGCAATCACAAGTGCGGAAAGGGGAGTGCACGTTACAGTGGTGTGTTGTATGGGAACAACTGGCCATTTTGTGCCACCGGCTCTAATCTATCCCCGGAAAAATTTAAAAAATGAGCTAATAGATGGAGCTCCCCTTGGTACTTGTGCAAGAGAAGGGTTGGATGACTGGACCGGTGTTCTTAAAGTGGTTGCAGCATTTTTCGCGATATGTTAAACCTACTAAGCAGGATAGGGTTCTCCTTATTGTAGATGGTCATGCCAGCCACAAGAACTTGGAGGTTCTTGAATTCGCCAAAGCTAACGGTATAGTTCTTGTTTGTCTACCGCCACACTGTACCCATAGGCTACAGCCGCTTGATGTTTCATTTTTCGGTCCGCTGAAAATATATTACGATCAAGAAATTTCCAAGTGGCTAAATGAACATCCAGGAAGAGTAGTCTCGCAGTATCAAATTAGTTCACTGTTTGCAGTAGCCTATGGGAAAGCGGCTACGGTAAAAACAGCGACATCTGGCTTTGCGAAGAGTGGCATTTTTCCTGTGAATCCAGACATATTTGAAGAACATGAATTCGCGCCAAGTGAAACAACGAATTATCCCATCATCGATGATGCTTAAACAGGAGATGAGATTTCTCTACACAATCAAACGGCAGAACTTCCAGATTGCCGTATTCCTTCCACTCCAGAAAAGCAAATTTCAACCCGTCATAGCCCCACCACTCATAGTACTGAGGCTGGTCCCTCTTACTATAATCCTGAACATCTTGTTCCTAATTCAGAAACGTCCAAACCTAATATCCCACAGTCAGTTCTTCATAAAAAAATCACTTTGACTTCCCGGGCGACTACATCTTCCACAAGAGTGAGTGTAGCAGAAATATCACCAATTCCTGTAGGAACTCGCGAAAAAGGAACCAAAAGAAAGAAGGCCCAGGGAGCGGCTGATATGACGAGCACTCCGTTTCTTGATGAAATTCGAAAGAAAGCTGAAGAAAAGTTAGCAAAAGAAAGACGCAAATCAGCCAGAACTGTCAAACAACGGGTAGAATTCAATACTGAAGATGCATATGAAGAGCTTGACCCATGTCATGACGACGATGATGATGACGATGCTTCTTGCCTCTACTGTGCAGATTTGTATTCTAAGTCAAAAAGTAAGGAGCCATGGATTAGATGCTTAGCATGCAAGTTATGGGCCCATTGTGAATGTGGGGGCGTTGGGAGAAAAACAAAACAATTTCTTTGTGATATATGTATTTAGTAAGTATTTGAAATTTTGTTTTTTACTTGCAAAAATACCTTTTTTCAAATAAATAGGGAATAAAATAATTTAGTTCTGTACTATGTCATACCCACATGCCTGCATAAAATGACATAGTAAGCTTATTTTCTTAGAAAAATAATAAAATACAATTAACTATTAAAATCACAGATCCTTATTACATAGAAACAATCCATATTGTCTGAGGTACCTATTTTTCTACTTGAAATCTGCTAATTATCTTTAATTTTTATTAGGGAGGCAAGAAAGGAAATGGTATGTCATTTTAGGCAAACCTCCCCTAACTATGTGATTTAAAACTTTAAATATGGCTTATTTTTATGAAGTATTTTGGATAGGTAATAGAAATTTAATTGTTTTCCTTTTTTGAAATGAGCCCATTTTACCCTTTGTGCTTGGACATATGCATACAAAATCGATTGGCAGAGACGAGTTTCTCACACACCTTGTATAGTTTCTCGGTGTATCCCCGTATTTTTTCTTAGCCAAATAAAATTAAGAACTAATCCTAAAACCTCAGCCATAGGCGCAACTCATAGGGGGATCGAGACGACTTCCTTACAAATAGGTAAATTCTTTGCTCTCACATAAATTCTTTACAATCTAATAGCTAGACATCAGTTTAAGGGAAAGTCGAACTTTTAAACGTCGGCGTCGTGCTTTAGTGTGATCAGATTCTCGAATAATACGTGATTTTGATTAGATTTCGGACGAGGAGGTGATTTTGGTCAAATATGTTCAAATAAACTTAAACTCTCTAATCTCCGAATAACAACCGAATAAGTTGGGTTAATAGTGGTAAGAACACAACAAAGAGTATAATAGTCCTACGGGACGTGAAAAGAGCCTACGGGTCAGGAAAAGATCATTCGGGACAATCCCCCAAAAGACGTAATCTCCGTGGGGTATCTGAAAGAATGTACATAATATACGTCTCGCTCAGATCTTACCAGCTACGCTCTCAACTTGTTACTAATTTTCTTTAGTATGATGCTGGTATACTAGGTGGTATGTATGTATTTCCCGTATGAGTAATGTGAATGTATCGAGGGTAGAGCACAGTGTAAGGGCACACACTCTGGATGTGATATTTTTTTATTAAACGGTTACGGTTTACTTCTTGGTTCGAGGGCCTGATTGAAAATAATTTTCGTAAATAATTTTTTTCTTTCTTATGTACATTTTTCCTTTGATAGATAAATTCATTTCACGTTGTATTCAATTTTCTGTAGATGTTAAAGACTATTTTATGTAAATTAATACGGTGTTTTTTCTTAAACTGTACACGTAAATAAAACAGATGTAGATATACAAAATCACCGTTTGGGTATTATTGCCTGGTCACTTAAGAAATTGTAATCATTCAAGATAATCGTTTCACAAACATCTACTTTAGAACCTACTACCAAACAACGTCAATTAACCGGGTCTTAACCGACAGTGGCGATAATCATTCACCATTGTTACGATCACGTCCAAAGAGTCTTGGCCTATAGGTACAACGAATGTGCCTTGGGCAGGGGCATTTCAGTACTTATTTAACTAATACTGCAAAAGTTAAGCTTTCTGATTGTCGCTTTTTTATGTTAATATTCTTAGCATAAACAAAATCTTTTTATGTAGGTACGTGTTCATTTATCTATATGAAGTCTGGAACAATTCAACTTTCGACATTATTATTTTTCCAGAATATAAATTGACATTTTTTTGCAGAATTTTCCTAAAAATTATTTTTAAACTATATTCCTCCAGCTTCGCTGTCTGGATATAAGACCTTATGACTCGTGAAATTTAACCAAAATTCTGCACAAAATAATATAAAAAGAATTGTCATAAAAATAACCATCTCTTGAGATATAACTATTGATTAGCCCAATGTTGGTATTTCTCATATAAGCAATTGTTATTTCATAGTATTTCCAATATTCTAATACTAAAACGGAGTTTTATCCACAATACCGAAACAGAATTATTACACTCGACACGCGTTTCGCTAACCATATTAGCATCATCAGGAGATGAATAAAAGTTTTACTCACCTCCACCTAACCATGTTAGCATCATCAGGAGATGATTAAAAGTTTTAAATCATCTCCTGATGATGCTAACATGGTTAGCGAAACGCGCGTCGAGTGCAATAATTCTCTCTCGGTATTGTGGATAAAACTCCGTTTTAGTGCATGTTTCCGAAGGTTCCAAACCCCAACATTAGTTATGAAGTAAATTGTGAATTCATTTATCTAACACCAAACGGTATTATTCCAACATTTACTTTACATCGAACAGAAATTTAACATATTTTACCTTTTCGTTGTCCAGCAAGGAGACTAAGTAATGTAGTTTTCCCAGATCCACTGAAATTAAAATTGTACATTCGCTTTTCGAATTTGAAAATTGTGAAACTTTACCTTATGCCCATTATGGCTATGACGGAACCAGAAAAAGCAGAACCTGAAACTGCAAGTGGTAGCTTTAGTTAGAATTCATCATAAGTGTATATAAGTGTAATAATTTTATATGTGGGACTAAATTTGACTGGATTTTTTGAGTCTTAGAAGAGATTACAAATATACAAATACATCAAAAGAAAATAACTATTTGGATCATATTGTCGTTAATTGCTTTCTCTATTTTAGATTTTTATTTTATTTTCACATTAAAAAATATTCCAGATAATAATAGTAAACACTATTATTTTAATTTCACCATACATGCTGCCATTAAAATGTAATGCAACACAGAAGAAACAAGATATAACTATCAATGCGGAACGATTATTATGTAGATATTTCGAGAAATATGTATTACATTATATATTTACCTCCATCTATGATGAGCCGCTTCTTGCTTTTCTCATTTACAGAATAACTGAGATTATCCCACGTAAAAATAAATTTAGCCTAAAATATTACACGAAAATATTACTACGTATTACCATTTTAAATAAGCTTACCATTTTTTTCTTGATCTTATACAATTGAAAGTTCTATACAACAAAAATTATTCATGTATTCTTTAAACTCAAGGTGCCGCCGCGCCGTTCGCAAACAGACGTACAAAACTGTGCAAATAATTAGACATCATTTCGAAATTATAAAAATATATGTAAATAGTGATAATACACTACAATCTACAGATTTGAATAATATAGTTAAATACAGGGCAGTAAACGAGAGAAATGTATTTAGATATGTTTAGAAGACTCGTCATTATCGTCTTTTCGCCAGACCTTCAGAGCCGTATTATATTTTTTGTCCTACACACTAAAATCAATATTTGCATCAATATCAGAAATCATGTAAAATATCAAGTAGGAAGTAGGACAATTAAAAAGTATGTAAACCCAGATCAGTAGTAAAAACACACATAATAATATATTAATTATCAGAATGAATACTACTCATTCGCATCCCTAGATACTGACGTTTTGGCTGCACCAATGCGCGGCTAAGGCGTATTATGAGAAATGTGACCTAGGCGTCTAGCATACGTGGCACGGCCGATTGGGGTTCTTTTGTGGGGCCCCACCTCGATCTTAGCTTCCCAAGTTAATATATTTCAACTATACGCAGGCGCAAAGTTGACCTAATGTCGTCCGTATTATTTCCGTTAAAAAATATCCCTCAACTGTGTGACTTGGGAGTTCAGAAAATCATATCAGACTAACTCCGGTATATACACAATATTAGCGAACTGGAGGACTATTAAGAGGCAAAATCTATAGTTATTTAAAAGTTCATTGACCATCAGTGACGACTCGTGAGTTTATAAAATGGGAGTGCGCAGCAGGCTAAGGCGGAAAATGTAGAGGATGCCACGCCCAATTTTTACCTAAAAGTCGTTAAAATCGTTCAAAAAACAAAAAATCGGCGCCCTTTTGAATGGCAAAATAATAGAGCCAGCCCCATATTTTTTGCTTGTAAACTAACAAAGCTATAACAATAAACAATGAGAGACATCATAGGTTTACGCTGTAATTAATTCTGACCCCCAATTTCATCGACTCTCAGTGTATCTTTCTCTTCGCCTTCAAGCCTAACATAGCTTTGTTTCTCTCTACGGCTGATGCAAAACATTATATTATTATAGGTTTTATTTTAATTTGATTTCTATTATAAATCTTCTCGTTAGGTGTCAATGTGCAATGTGCCATATTTTTATCTGCTTTTATTAAAGAGTTAATAAGTTTATGTGTTACATATGAAAGTGCCTAGTAAATTGGGAAGAAATATAGAAAATTTTCGGGTTTCTGTTTCAACTGAATATCTAGGTAAGTTTTAAGTTTATGTTTAACATTTTAATTACAGATTTTTTGTTGCAAGAATCAAAGAGCAAAATGATATCAACATAGGGATTAACTAAAACGGAGTTTTATCCACAATACCGAAACAGAATTACTGCACGCGACGCACGTTTCGCTAACCATGTTAGCATCATCAGGAGATAATTAAAACTGTTTTAATCATCTCCTGATGATGCTAACATGGTTAGCGAAACGCGCGTCGAGTGCAATAATTCTGTTTCGGTATTGTGGATAAAACTCCGTTTTAGTGCATGTTGCCGAAGGTTCCAAACCCCAACATAGTTAACGTAGGGATGTTGTTAAACCTCGCCAAGGCAATATGCTTGTTGATGCAGCAAACAGGGTGTCTGGAAATTAGAAGTCAATGCTTTATTTGCATATCTCATGTTTTACACTGAGACCGAGGGAAATTTCACTCAATATACTATGTTCCAACTTTATTTTATTCTGAGAAAGCCATGACTGATACTTGTTTATATTGTTCGATACTGTTGTCAACAATCCAGTCCAGTTATAGCCTACTCAGGATAAAATTAACTTGGACCAAAGAATATTAATTTGCCATGTATACTTACAGTCCTAAGCAATAACTTTTGAAGTGAAACTTCTTAACGCGCGCCGGGAATAAAATTTGAGGGTCGCGACACGGCGAGAGGAAACGAAAAACGTTCACAATATTTTATTGTGATATCTTTGTTAGTTTACATGCAAAAAATATGGGATTTGCGCTATTACCTTGTCAAGACATAAGCGAAACTTTTATGAAGGACATTTTTTTTCATTTAGACCTTCCCTTTTTGTTAATTTAGTGGTATATTTAAAAAAAACTACTTTTTATCCAAATCCGTTACGATATGTATAAGGCTAGGGCGTTTAAGTTTAAGAAGTTTCACTTCAGATATGCGCACATAATGCACACGCTTTTTTATTATTTTTTTAAAGGGTACCTATTTATACAATATTGTGTTTTTTTAAATAAATCAAATTAGAATGCACAGCACAACTGTTACAAGTTCAGAGAGCGAAATTGTGCTTCTTGTGTCTTTTAGGTTTCAAAATGCATTATATGCAATGGTAATAAAGGCGAAATAATTAGAGCGACAGAAAGAACTTTCTCTACTTCTCTTATGGCAAACAAGATTCGACGTAATATTGATATTGTCAACTAACATAAAACCATACAGTGGAAAGTTTGAACTTAACCTTGAATTGCAATTATAAATTGTTGTTAATTAAAGTATAAACTGTTATGATTAACCTTGTTGACAATTCAAAACAATACTCGAATTAGAGGTCAAAGTTTGGTATAAAAAGCTGTGCAGCAGCCCATACCGGCAGGCTTTGATCTCCAGTGCGAACTACCGAAAGGGAAAAGCCTCTCTGATCAGGCACGTTTAAAAAAGACCTATCAGTGCGAATTACCGAAAGAGAAAAGCCACTCTTATCGGGCACGTTTAAAAAAGACCTATCAGTGCGAACTACCGAAAGGGAAAAGCCTCTCTGATCAGGCACGTCTTAAAAGTGAATCAGTGAAAATTAATAAAGCCACAAGGCAAAGTTCTGTTTAAATTAACTACATATAAAAAGTAAACTACGTAATAAAACTTTCATCTACCAAATAATTTATACGCCCTTCTGGCAAGCTTTTTTTGCTATTCGCCCGTTAACGTATGTGACACATGGTGGAGGAAGCCGTTTTGATCCCCGTACATAGGACAAAGGGCCAAGGCACCGTCTATAGATATTCTAATGGTGGCTTCCCACGGCCCGTGATATCACAGGCCGGACCGCGCCAGCTCGGGCCAACACGCCGTGGGAAGGGTGCCGTCCGAGGTCGCCCGGAAAGATCCGTGATTGCGCGTCCGATCCGCCTCATGTCGGTAACTTCAAAGGCGCGGCCTGGCCTGATCTGTCGTGACCTGTCGGTGTCTGTTGTTATCTGTGATTAGGGTTGATTTTTGGGGCCATTTTCCATTTTAATATGTTTTGCCAAGACCTATAGCTGGACGCCAAATGTCCCGATTTTCAATCAAGAATCAAATTTGCCGCAAAACAAAACGCCTATCGAAAAATGAAATTTAATTTTCAGTTCCAGCACAAATTTAAAAAATATTCTAATGATATTTCAATTTATCGCGTCCATTCCAGCATTCAACGCGGCCACTGAACGCATTTTTTCGCTTTCCGAAAATGCATGGACAGACTCTAGAAACAGGCTTACAGTTGAGCATATTAAAAGTCACAAATAAAAGTAAATTTTACCCAGACCTGTAGAGAATTTTGCAAGCACGCGCTTAGAATATACCATGCTAAGTTCGGCAAAAAGCCAAAAAATACTATTTAAAAAAAAGCAATGGATTATATTTTTTAGTTCTAACACAACAAAATATTATTTTTTACATTACATAGGAATAAATTTTCTTTGTAACATGTACTAGCATCTACAGCTCACTACAAAACAAGGTCACGAGTCGGCCCGAACGAGTTTCGAAGTCAATCTTAACTTCACGCATGGCCCTCTGCTCGTTTCGCTCGCTCCAGGGCTCAATGAACCAAAACTAACCCAAATTTAGAAAAAAAAAACAAATATAACCTTAATATATTTTTTTAAAAAACCACCGACGGGAATCGAACGCAGGACGCCATAATCGGAAACCCAGAACCGTACCACTAGACCACGAAACCGCTTAGAGCCTTTCCGCTAGACCGTATAGACAAGGGTAAAAAGTAACGAAACTCGTTCGGGCCGACTCGTGATCTTGTTTTGTAGTGAGCTGTAGATTGCTATTGTAATATGTTATCTAGAATTAGGAGTACTAAGAAGCCGCCTTTTAGTTGTTTCTTAATGTTATGATTGTTATGTTTTCATGTTACATATTATGTACGTATCTATAAGTATACATACTAGGTATATTCTATTCTATATTTGGTTATTTTAAACCTGCTGTCAACCAGTCAACCTATCGAAAAGTAAAATGCCGAATTTCACGCGACATTTTTAAACGGAACCCTATCTTCGAACTCTTGAAGAACAGGCTCATACAGGCCGTGGGAAGACCTCACGCGCGCCCAAGCTCGATCCGTGCTTACCTGTGCTTGTCCGCCGCGCGGGTCTGGCCTGTTCTAAGACAGGCCGTGGGAAGCCACTTTAATAAGTCCGCTCACTCCAGCATGCCGTGGAAAATACTGCCGTTGACCTTGAACACACTCGGCCACTGTACAGTAAACGAATGGGTTACGATCAATATGAACTGCCGCTCGATTATTTTTATACGGGGAGCGTTCTATTAGGAATAAATGATATGAATATGATTAAGTATTAATGTTTGGATTATTTATTTGTTATGAACAACTATTCACATTATCTGTCTCATTTATAGCTCATTAATGATACTACTTTGTAATAGTTACTTAGTATTATAATAAATAAGTAAATAATAAACGAAATATTATCTACGATATGGATAAAAATACCAGTAGGTACAACTTGTATTGTTTAATTACGAACACAAGTTACAAAATATAACAGGAAAATAGCGACAATGGAATAATTTTAACCTGATATTTTCGGCTGTCGATAGGTATCGATATTTTATTACATCTTGTTATTAATATGCCAAATGCGTTGTCACAGTGGATGTCGTCTTTAAAAAAAAATTAAAACACCAACTAACCTGTGCCACACCCATAACTTAACCCAAGCATTAAAAGTGTTTTCCATCTAGGGTTTTTTTATTCTTAATTAGTGGTTGAAACAGCGATCAAACTCACTTATACTCATATATTACTCAACTTATATACATAATTTGGACGAAGGTAAATATTAGAAATCCACAAATTTTACGCTATTTTGATATTCTTTGGATTCATGAAAGTCATTTTTCAAAGCCATGCATGTAACGACACGGTTTGGAATTTTCATCTCGCAAGAGAGATAAAGCATATGACTCTCTCTCTTCCTCTTCCTCTTTTATGGAATCGGTAAAGAATTAATCAATTTTTATGAGACGAAGTGAAACTATCCGAAAGTTGATTGGACGACTAACCCAAATCTATTAAAATTGATTATGACGCATCGGAACTGCTTCAAATGACTAAAACGAGTTGAGACTAAGTGAAACTAACCGAAAGCTGATTCGGCGACTCACCCAAACTAACCAAATCTTAGATTATAACATATCGGAACCGGTTCAAATGATTAAAATAAGCGAGATTAAGTGAACCTAACCGAAAGTTGATTCGACGACTAACCCAAACTAACCAAATCTATTAAAATTGATTATAACGTATCGGAACGGACTCAAATGACTAAAATAAGTTGAGACTAAGTGAAACTAACCGAAAGTTCATTACACGACTAACTAAAACTAACCATCTAACCAAATGTATTAAAATTGATTATATCGTATCGGAACGGGTTCAGATGTCTAAAATAAGTTGAGATTAAGTGAAACTAACCGGAAGTTGATTCGATGACTAACCCAAAATAACCAAATCTATTAAAATTGATTATAACTATCGGAACCGACTCAAATGACTAGAATAAGTTGAGACAAAGTGAAACTAACTGAAAGTTGATTCGGCGACTAACCCAAACTAACCAGATCTAATAAAATTGGTTAGAGCATATCGAAACCTGATCAAATGACTAAAATAAGTTGAGACAAAGTAACCGAATGTTGATTAAACGACTAACTAAATGTATTAAAATTGATTATAACGTATCGAAAGTTCAAATGTCCATAATAAGACGAGACTAAGTGAAACTAACTGAAAGTTGATTCGGCGGCTAACCCAAAGTAACCAAATCTATTAAAATTGGTCATAGCGTATCGGAACCGCATCAAATGACTAAAATAAGTTGAGACTAACCCAAACTAACCAAATCTATTAAAATTGATTATAACGTATCGGAACCGACTCAAATGACTAAAATAAGTTGAGACTAAGTGAAATTAACCTAAAGTTGATTAGACAACTAACCAAATCTATTCAAGTTGATTATAACGTATCGGAATCGACTCAAATGACTAAAATAAGTTGAGACTAAGTGAAACTAACTGAAATTTGATTAGACGACTAACCAAAACTAACCAAATCCATTAAAATTGATTATAATGTACCGGAAGCGGCTCAAAAAAGTAAAATAAGTTGAGACTCGTTAACGAAGCAGTCACTTCTATCACGTATACTGTGCTACTCCTGACTTTTTTAATAAAAAATCATTAAAAACTTGTGTACAAATCTGCTGTAATTGCGACTACTTTTCTCTGCCGACTTTCAATGTATTGTTTTGGTTTTATTGAAATAACGCAGACGGCGCATGAGAGGTTTGTAGACAATGCTGTGTTGCCAGATTAATTCTTTAATTCTATATGGTTTTAAATTAAAATAGTACATTTCTCAGTTTGACAATTTTATGTTAGTCAATAGTTGTGTTGTGCTGAATTTAAAATATATATCTATATAATATCTATTATTCCTGAAATTATTATTTTATATAACTTATTAAAGCGACGCAAAGCGATAGTGATATTAAGCTGATAAGAATTGATATTATTCATTGCTCTATATTAAAGGTCGAAAAGGGGATTTGAGGAGCATGATTATTTCTCTTGCTGACTATAGGTATTTTGTTTCCTTATATTCCTTGCGTTTCTATACAAGCGTCTAGCGTCTAGGTAGCACAGGACACGTGATTGAAGTAAATACTTCTCAAGTTTCAACTCATTTTATTTATATGAGCCGGTTTCGATACGTTTTTATAATCAATTTTAATAGATTTGGGTAGTATGGGTTAGTCGCCGAATCAACTTTCAGTTAGTTTCACTTTGTCTCGACTTATTTTAGTGAATTCAACCGGTTCCGCTAGGTTATAATCAATTTTAGTAGATTCGGTTAGTTTGGGTTAGTCGTCGAATCACTTAGTCTCATTTTATTTGAGACATTGAACCGGTTCCGATACGTTATAATCAATTTTAATACATTTGGTTTGTTTTGGTTAGTCGTCTAATTAACTTTCGGTTAGTTTCACATAGTCTTAACTTATTTTAGTCATTTGATCCGGTTCGAGATACGCTATAACAAATTTTAATATATTTGGTTAGTTTGGGTTAGTCATCCAATCAACTTTCGGTTAGTTTCATTTAGCCTTACTTATTTTAGTCATTTGAACCGGTTCCGATACGTTATAATCAATTTTAATAGATTTTGTTGGTTTGGGTTAGTCATCCAATCAACTTTCGGTTAGCTTCATTCACTTCGTCTCATAAAAATTGAATAATTCCTTACCAATTCCATAAGAGAGAAAGAAGGAGAGATCACGTGTAGTTACATAACAGTCATCAACAGTACAATAAGAAAAACTACCCTTAGCCATCTTAACCATATATATTTTTTAAATAGCGTATAGCGTAAATCGTGCGAAAACTATTCCGTGAAAATAAATTCACACCGTCCGATCAAGTAAGTACTTGCGAAAACTGAGTCACGGCTAAGCCGTGACATTGACACACGTCAATGTCAATGCCGATGGGTGAGGGATTGGCGCAGGCAGGAGGAAAATTTTCCGCGGCACGCTCGAGTGAGCGGACTTATTAGAATATCTATAGACGGTGGCCAAGGACTCGTCGAGATACGCTTTTTCCAGATAGACTCCTGATCCAGCTAAAAATAATATTTTTGTCATCAATCCAAGCCATGTATATTTTTTATAGCCGTGGTGACCTACGAGATTGTTTTCTGTACCAGCCTCTTTGAGATTTTTTTGCAAATCATAACAATTCGTGTTGTTGGTGTAAGCACCAGTATTAGATAGTTATCTTCTTTTAAGTAAATCTTACAACTAAGATCAAGCATCACAAAGCGGCACCAGAGAAGCAGACCAGAGAAGAAAACCACATCTGCAAGACAGCTGGACCATAAGAAGAGTAAGAAAAATCAGTACATGCTTAGAATGGACCAATGGACCAGCACATCACCAAGCAATAATCAGAAAGAAGATAGAGAAGTCAATAATAAAAATGAAGCAAAGAAATGTCAGTTAATTATGCGAGAGGCAGAACACGAAATGGCAAAATATAAGAAAGAGAATAACCAACAAACAATTCAGAGTAGTGCCATTATGGACAAAAAAAGGGGCGTACAGTTAGAAAAACAACTACTAGCAATTTTGCTGAAAAAAGTTGCGTGAAATCAAAATTTTAAACACTCGTAACAATCACAAATACCTTAGATAATAGAGAAAATAACGCTTAGTCGGAGGAACAAGCAAATAGAAAAAGAAGTCGAAGAAAGAAGCAGTTTTTAAGAAGTAGGTAATATGAAAATAAAGCAGAAAATAAGAAATGTGTATATACAGGACGTATAAAGAATTTTGAACCCAACTGTCTCAGATAAATACCTTATAGGGAAAATTACAAGTCAGACACTTGGAAAGCAAAATATAGGAGGAACTAAGAGATGAAATTATAGTTTCATAAAAAGTGTATATAAACATAAATACAATATATAAGGAAATATTAAACCAGTGTATCAAAGATGGATATCGCCAAATATTGGAAAAGTTATACAATACTATTATCTAAGGTACTACTGGAACAGAAACTAAGTAAATAAAAAAGATATATATATATATAAAAATTAAGTAAAAAGTAACCAGAAACTAGTAAATGCAATGAAACCAGAAACTAAGTAAGAAGTAACCAAAAATATAAAGAAACCAGAAACTAAGTAACTAAGAAGAGGATTCAGAGGACACATAGGACGATAGTACAGAGGATACGGAAGATACGGATATACAGTTAGTTATACAAGAGGCAGAAAAATAAAAACGTGAGAAAGATAAGGGGCAACAAAACAGTAATAAAATTGAATATAATGCAAGTATAGACGAGAAAGAAGACGAGGACTTCGCAGGAAGACTGTTAGCGATTTTAGGGAAAAAATAATGACAATGCACAAAGTATCTACAAACCCAGGTGTCAATGATAAATACCTTACATATTAGGGAAAATCATAATAAGACACTTAGGCGTGAGAAAAAGTAGCATAGAGCATCTAGAAAAATATAAGATACATTTAAAAGGGAAACTATATGTACTTGAAGTAGAAAATAGAGTACATAGATATCGGATATACTTAGAGTAGAAAATAAAGCACATAGAAAAATATTAAAGGCACTTAGAGAAGCAAACAGAGATATATTAGAAAGATGGAACTAGAATTTGGAACGCAAGTGTTTTTGACAACTATCTAAGATTCTAGAGAAAGTCATAATAAAATCATGAAGGCGTCCAAATAGATAATATAGAAAGTTAATATAGAGAAAAATGAGACTAGAAAAGTTTAGTTCATTTATGTGAATAATAAAGTATAAATGGAGAAATGGAACTTTAGTAAAGTTATAATGAGAACGCAATTATTTTCGATTAATACCGTACAGGAAAAATCATAGAAAAACATGTGAGCGTTTCAAGTGAGGAGAAACTAGGAGAAATAAGAAAAAAGAAGTTTAAAGGGAAACTGGGTAGAAGACGAGCTAATAAGAAAACATATAGGCATAGACTATATGTAAAACGGACTTAAGTAGTGATAAATATCTTATCGAGAAAATCACAACACTTAAGGGCCACGGAGCATTGAATATTTAGAATATGAAAATAAAAAACTAGCTGATAGATTAAGAAATATACCAGTAAAAATAGAATATAAATAGTGTAAAATAATGCATACATAAACGCCTAACATATATAGGATATGAGATATAAACATATGGCAAACAGTAATATATATGGAAATAATAAAATAATAACTGCATCACAGACATATAATATACATACCAAGACTCTACATAAGCGCAACAGGATCCGAAGCCTCGAACGCCATGTATTAGAGAATAAAGGCAGCGTCACGATGTCCAGAGAAAAAAGGGGGACCTTGAAAGAAAAAATGTTGTAAAATAATGCAGTGAAAGAAATAAAGGCATGGAAAGCCCTCCACATAAAAATTAGGACCCAAATGGGGAACAATTGAAACGTGTGTAGTTGCACATAACATTATGTATTTAGCAGTAGCTGAAAATATACTACTAATGATAGTAACAATCAAGTAACAAGGCAAATCACAGCGACAGGTTTACATTTATGCAATCCATATGGAAATAAACACAACTACCTACCCAGGCTATTAGGCGATAGCCTATACCACAAAACCATTTCACGAGGACTCAGTGAAGGACCTAACAGCTTACTGCGCAACGAGACGTCATCGCCGGTCATTAATGGTCAACACCGAGATTGGTGATGATAAATTCATCATAAACGCATCCTGAAGAGGGCATGGAAATAGTCTGTATGGAAGCGGCCACTCTCATACAGAGCAACAACACGTCAACTCCAGGAGCACTAAAAATATTCATCCCATGTCATTTTATCAACCACAACTGGGCGTTATCTATACCAAACCTTAACTTAATTTTAAATAACGAATTGCTACAAACTATAACCTCAGAAATCAGGCAACGCCATCAAATAGTTATAAATGAACAAGCAAAAGTCCTAGTATCATGATATATGGAACACTATACTATCATTTGCAGTAATATACATAATATTTCACAAACTCGCGCCAACACTGCCAATATTTAGTGAACGTGTACATGCACAAAACACTTGAAATATAATTATGCAAGCTATTCTTTTTGCACTAACATGCAGTCTATTCCTATTATTGATCTATTATTTAAATTATATAGGTACTTACGCAATACGACCAGTTCCATCGGCACAAATCACCCCCTAAACCACAAGATGGATACATTTTAAGGATAGAAAATCATAATTCAGACGTAGCCTAAATTGCTTATATCAAAAGATTGCAATAGTCGACCCGAGCAATGCAACATCAACATGACCTGCATATCATTTTTTGCCGACTATGCACAGTAGTATAAATACGTATCGTATTATATTATAATATTTAGAAATAATAGCTTAGCTGTAATTAAATTATCGTATAATAGATAGGCTAAAATACGAATAGATATAGGACTGCCAGATATACATAATGAATAATCAAAATAATTATTTTTAATCCTTTATACGAGGGATGTACAACAAGTAATAAATAAGAATCTGAAATATGATGAAATATTGGTATAAATAATCCAAATCTAATAATAAAAATAAGAACGGAAACGTCTTAAAATGATTATTATAATTAAAAATATATATAAATAGTAGGCCGCCTAAATCTGACCACAACGGTCATATATTGTTATTGTATTTGGCAACTAAAAAATTGATTGATTGATATTAAATTAGTTATTAGTTAATTATTAAAACAAACCTCTCTTTTGCTCCATGTCAGCAAAAAGCACTGGGTCAAGCAACATACAGAGTCGACAATACTTCAAGACTAATACCGGGTGGACAAAACTGGGCCACGACACGAAGTGAACAATAAGTAAAACGAACGAACAAACTGTTGCAACCAGCCAGAACGTCTTGGATCGAGTAGAGACCAGTACGGACTGATTGTGATAGTGAGGATATGTTGATATAAGGTTGAGTGCAAATTGTAAAAAATATGTATATGTAGTAAGGGAATAGCATATCTGGTAATAAGCTGCGGAGGCCGTCGTTTTCTGGAGGGAACGCATGTGTCAACTAACATAAAATCATACAGTGGAAAGTTTGAACTTAACCTTGAATTGCAATTATAAATTGTTGTTAATTAAAGTATAAATTGTTATGATTAACCTTGTTGACAATTCAAAACAATACTCGAATTAGGGGTCAATGTTTGGTATAAAAAGCTGTTCAGCAACCCATACCGGCAGACTTTGATCTCCAGTGCGAATTACCGAAAGAGAAAAGCCCCTTTGGTAGATCAAAGCTCTCACTTTAAAAAAGACCTATCAGTGCGAATTACCGAAAGGGAAAAGCCACTCTGATCAGGCATGTTTAAAAAAGACCTATCAGTGCGAACTACCGAAAGGGAAAAGCCATTCTGATCAGGCACGTTTAAAAAAGACTTATCAGTGCGAACTACCGAAAGGGAAAAGCCACTCTGATCAGGAACGCCTTAAAAGTGAATCAGTGAAAATTAATAAAGCCATAAGGCAAAGTTCTGTTTAAATTAACTACATATAAAAAGTAAACTACGTAACTAAATATTCAGCCAGATCAAATATCTATCTATCCGCCCGTCCGTCAGTCTAATTGTAACAGCCCTTCAGGCTAGCTCTCTCTCGCTCTTTCGCTGCTGATCGTGGTTAACATTTTTGCGAGGAATATTCCAGGGGGCTTACGAGATATGCATTCCCGAATATTTTGGTAATACTTACAACCTTCTATACTCAACCTGGAGTTAATAAACCAAGCCTTTTTTACTCCGAGTATTTCTATCCATCTCTCCCAACTACCTATATCTGAGCTCCGTCTCCTGAAAGAGCACAGCGCAACTACTGCAACGAAGTCAGTTCCATAGGCAACAAGCGGTAGGAAGCGTCGTATGTGACAATATTATTAATGAAGCAATACAAAAAGTCATTTCAGACGCTAAAAGTAGTCATAAATTCGTCGAAGTAATTTGGCACAAGCTATATTAGTTAAAGAAATACAAGTAAAAGAAATATTGTAGCAAACAGAAAAAGTAACGCAAGACTTAAAGAATATAAATTATCTGGAATAGAATTTCTGCGCCTGTAGGAAAATCTTTAAGTAGAGGGTGGCCAACTAAAAATGCGAGGTACTGTATCTGGGAAACTATCCATCGTAGAGACTTGCGGCAAAAAATGTAATTACTAAAACGGTCAAGAGAAAAACCTGGAAAATAATTTCAAGTTTCTAAAATGACCACTAGGGGGCGTAACTGTAATCTTGAATCTAAAAAAGTGATGTTTCTGTGAATTCCGCTATATTAACCTAATAAAAAAATTCCGATTTTAACAAACTTGGGTTAGTTCAAAGGAGCTCTTGGGCTACAAATGTATTATTTAAAGTTTCGTTAGTTTCACATGTCGCCACTAGAGGGCTATTTTCGACATTCCGACAGAAATGGTTAATTTTCTCAAAAAAATTAACTACATTGAAATGATTTTTTCCCCATGAAAAAGTAGCTAAATAATTGCTAAACAAGCTCGCGAAAACGCATCTCGATATCTTGTTCCCAACCCAAAATATAGGCAATTACTTACGAAAATCCCTTAATTTTTTTTACTATATTTATCTCGAATTTTCTCTTTTATAAAAGTTGTGGCCCTGAAAAGAACGGATTTAAAAAAGGAAGGTTCTTAGTGTCCCCGCAAATGCTCGAAATGCTGACCATCACGCTCTATGCATTGCTGAAGCCTCTCATGGGTAGACAATTAATAGAAGCAGGCCATGGAAAGAAAACAAATGAAAATATAAATAATTCTTCCTCAAATTGTCAATAGTTGTCAATAGTTTCGCTTTATTTTGAGCAATTTTTGGTTTACAAAATGCGTTTCACGAATGATGAAGCTGTTGATATGCTTGCGGTTTATTTTGAATGTCTTCAAAATGCCGCAGTAGCTAAAAGAGCAGATTGTTGGCAGTATGTGGAGCGTTTTAGTTTAATCAGTCGTTCGTATGTAGGCAGAGTGTTCAGAACAGAGTGGGATTTGTGAAAATCCTCAATTTTATTTGTATTTTAATATTTTATTTGGACTTCGGTGGAAATATATACGAAGCAATGTAAAATACAAAGGCAAAAAGG
>MU184519.1:82522-134481 GCA_016904865.1 Pissodes strobi
CTAACAAGAAAAATCCTAACGGATAATAGAGCCCTACATCCTAACTCGGCTGTTGAAAGATTGTAGCTACCTAGGAAACAAGGAGGACGAGGCCTAATCAACATCGAACTAACACATAACATTCAAATACATAGCTTACAAAGATACTTCAACATGAAGGCAACACAGTCACCACTACACGCGTCTATCAAACAAGCAGACAAAAAATACACACCACTCAGCACACACACACACACACACAAATGCAACAAATAGACAAGAAAACATTCCTCACAAACATCACACAGACATGGAACAGCAACAAACTACATGGCAAATTCAAGAACGATCTAGATAAACAACATCAGCTGTCAACCAAGGGGATCGAACTCGGACACCTGTACAGTGAAACAGAAGGATTCATGTTCTCCATACAGGACCAAGTTGTGCCGACAAAAAATTACCAAAAGTACATAACAAAAACTAACATAGAAAACGATAACTGTAGAGTGTGTAAATCCATGCCCGAAACGATACAACACATAGCATCAGGATGTTCTATCCTAGCACAAACAGAATACCTAAACAGGCACAATCTGACAGCCAAAATCCTCCATAAATACTTACTCCACAAACATAACATTAAAACAATAGAAGAGCCGTACTACAAATACACACCAAACCAAGTCAACGAAAACCAGAATTACAAAATATACTGGGACCGAGGAATTATAACTGATAAAACAATTATAAACAATAGACCAGATATAACAGTAATAGACAAAATTAACAAAATCTCAATGTTAATAGATATTGCACACCCCCTGGACCACAACATAAAGAAGACAATAACAGAGAAAATACGAAAATACACGGACCTAGCTGAGGAAATAAAATCAATGTGGAAAATGGAAGAAGTCCTCATCCTTCATCTCAGTCACAGGCCTCATACCACCGGAGTTACCCGCAGGATTCACGAAACATAATCTTCCACATCAACTAATAACAGACATGCAAAAATTAGTGATCTTAGAAACATGTCGGATAGTCAGGAAAATCCTAAAATTAGTCAACAAGGTGTGAGTTTTGCGAAAGCCCCGTTATACCTTTTACCACATATGTAAATGTGAGACTAAACAAAGAAAGAAATAATAATAAAAGGTTTATTTGCCAATACAAAGTACAGATGTTCAAATTAAATACAAGTAGATACTAACTTGAGATATTGACAATAAGAGGGAGTGAAATCAATTTTAGTTCCTCCCCCTGGGAGAGGAAAAGAAACAATATATCCATGCGTGGCGAGTAAAACCATACCTGATTGCAAAAAAGTATATATAAAAAACAATATAATAAACCTGAAATAAACTATGGAAGGTCACTGAGTGTCATTCAGTAATAAATATTTATATGTCGTTTAAACCGACTAGGAGATAACATTTTTAATTGCTCCGGAATGTTATTGTAGAGCATATAGACATTATAAGAAAAACTTCTTTTAAAAAAACTTGTTCTGTATGTAGGCGGAGAAATATAGCCTCGGTGGAGATTTAGACAAGACGCTAGCGCCACGGATTCCGCTTTGCCTTGACATTGTACTCATGCGCCTATCGGTCTAGCGACAGCAGCCGAATCGTTCCATCCCTCCATCCCTTCCTCCCTCCCTCCCACATTTTGCATGGTCCTCTGCTTGCTTCGCTGGCTACGGGGGTCAAGGAAAAGAAACTAACCAAGTGCTAACCAAAACTAACCCAAGGCTAACCCAAACTAACCCAAAATTAAGAAAAAAAGATAAATCAATAAAAAATAATAAACAAAACATCTGTTTCGACCGACGGGAATAAAACCCGCAGCGCAGGAAGGACACGCAAGCACCCTGCCCCCTACACCATCGAGGCGTTGTAGAAATTTTGCTAGAACGTAGAGACATTCCTGATAAATGCCAATGACAAAAACAATTGATAGGCGCATGTGTACGATGTCAAAGCCAAAGTGGAATCCGTGGCGCTAGCCTCTATAGAGATTTAGCGGATGTACATCAGTTCGATATGTTATTTTACGGGACACACACGAGGACGTTTGGATCTTATTATTTTGTGGAAATTGGAGTGTACCTTTCTTCTATTTTCCATAAAAAGCCATTTTGCAGCGCCCAAATTACGAGATACTGGCTGACGACGATTGACACCATAGATAAATCGCAAACATGACTTTTGGGCACGCTGGATTCTGTTTAAGTCGACCTTATCCAGACATAGGCCGTACACTACGTCCTGAAAATTGAAATGACTCAGCTCGAGAGAGCCTCTTAATTGTATTTTTTAAGATTTGGATAAAAGATGTCTATGAGGAAACAGTTTTTTTAGATTTGCATAGGCGCGTTGAATGCATTTATTAACGTAAGGTTTGAACCTTAATGTCGAGTCAAATAACAAACCTAAGTTTCGACATGTTTGTGCATAAGGATTATCGTTACCACCTATTTTAATATTTTCATATCCTGATTCAAGTTAGGTCTCCCAAAAATTAAATAAGTAGATTTAGATGAGTTAATTAATAGGTTATGTTTCTGCGAAAATTCAAACAATGCAGCTAGGTCATCATTTAATTTATTTTGAGCCAAATGAGTTTCATTAGGTCCAAACGAAATATATAGCTGTGTGTCATCCGCATATAGATGAATTTGGCAGTGCTGTATGGAATCAATAATATTGCTAGTGTATATACAAAATAAAAGCGGCCTCAGAATGGAACCTTAAGGCACGCCAAAAGTCTGCGTTTCCACGTTCGAAGCACCGTTATCCGTCTCAACAAACTGAAGTCTATCGTTAAGATAGCTACTCATGAGCGCAACAGCCGCACCACTAAACTCAATGTAGTGAAGAAATGACAGAAGCAGCCCACGATCCACTGTATCGAAAGCTTTACTAAAGTCAATAAGTATAAGTACCGTTGCCTTTCGCCTGTCAATCGCATGAATAATATCATCAGTTACATGCAAAAGAGCAGTGTTGCAGGGACATCCCTCTGTGAAACCTGACTGGATTGGAGGCAAAACATTATGCAATCTTAAATGTAAATTTATTTGAAAATTCATAATCTTTTCCATAACCTTTGATAAAACGGGCAGAATACTTATAGGCCTTAAATCATTGTAGTTTTCTATGTTTTTCTCTTTAGTAATTGGTAAAATTTTTGAGAGTTTCCATAAATCAGGAAATTCTCCAGAAAACAAGAATTTATAATGATATTAGTAATAAAAGGAAGAATTCTTTTAATACAAGCAAGCATTCTTTAACTACATCATGTGAAACAGTATGAGAGTAAAAAGTTGAAGAGATACCATTTTTTATATTATTGATATGTAAACATCTTACGCGGCGGTATGAAGGTAAATCTCGGCAAATGGGACGGAAATGTGGGGACGGAATATGTTAATGCGATGTGACAATATAACCCGTGCTCATTGAGGAGCAAGCTAATCCAGGACGGCCACGATTGCAATGACTCAAATCGCACTTCTAAAAAGCTAATCGCTAGGGCGGTATTAGATTTTTATTATATTATATTCGCTGTGTATTTGGATCCATAGCACACCTTATTTTTAATAGACGGTTGAATTTAAAATGAATTTTCCCTTCAAAATCCACGACAAATTCGTCCGAAGCCACGGCTATCGTCCTAAAAAAAGTCCGAATTTTTCGGATTTTATACAATTTTGTCATTTAAAATCGTTTTTAAACGGATTTTAGACGATAAAAAAGCATATTTTAAGTTAAGCGAACTGTCAAAAGTATTATTCAGATGCCCAGAGGTTTAAAACAATATTCAGATGGCCCTTTTCTAAAATTTGAAAAAATTTAGTTATTGACTTTCCCAAATCAAAGATGCCGGCCCAAGATGACTAGTTGGTACTGAATAAGCTGTGCCCGTAGGTTGATGTTACTCCTGATGGCATTAGATTATCGTGGCGAATTTGTAAAGTGAATTAATCAACTCCGAATGAAGCTGCCAGTAAGTATTATGAAAGGATCCTAACTAATATTATAGATACGAATAACATATTATAAATGCGAATGTGTTTGTTTGTTTGTTTCTTATGGTTTCACGCATAAACTACTAAACCGATCATCATGAAATTTTGTACAGATATTTTCGAGAGTATAGTAAAGGACATATGACGCTTTTAGCTTTTACCCGCGGTTTCGGTCGCGTTAATTTTTACAGTTAGTTTTAATACTATTTTCCTCGCGTAAACTACTTATCATGAAATTTTGTACAGATATTTTCAAGAGTTTAGTAAAGGACATAGGACACTTTTAGTTTTTACCCGCGGCTTCGCTCGCGTTGATTTTTACGATTAGTTTTAATCCTGGTTTTTATTTTCTTGAGGTTATATTTGTAAAGTTTTTTTTCTTGATTTTGGGCATGCCTTATTGGGCTAGTTTTGGTTAGTTCTTGTTCGTTGCGCCCCTGCAGCGAGCGACGCGAGCGGAGGGCTATGCGTGAAGTGTAATATTAGGTATTCTAATGCAAACCTTTAATGTAAACATTAAACAACGCACGTCAGCACAATTTATACCGTATTCAGTACGGTATAAACTGTGACGTCAGGCGGTATATGTGACGGGAATGTGTTTTGCAGGCTGTCTGTAACCGTTAGTGTAAAACGTGTCCTTTCTAACGTCAGAATATAGGCAACCAATCCCAAATAAGTGGTTGCTTATATTCAGGCGTCACGCGGCCTAATGTGTCACTAGATTTCCATGTCGATGATGTTGATATAGGCTATGTTTACACATCAGTGTCTCGAGTAATAGCAGATCCGCGCAATTTTTTATATATATTTTTTAAATTACTTATATTGCTCTGTTCGTTTTTAAAAAAAGAAAGTTGATGATGACCTTTTGAAGACGAAAGGTCGGATTCCAAACTGGATACTACTATTGAATAGAGTGGAAAAAGTGGCCATGCAAAAGTGCAATTCAATTTGAAATTAATTTTTAAATATGCTCAGGAAAAAAATAAAACAATTGTTCGATATTTCGGTTTTTCCGGATATCTCCGGAAATACTCGGAACTTTAAAACTTTCTAAGCGGCATCGGCATATGTTGTTAGGGATCTAAATGCGCAATTTGCATTAATTTCACCCACACTGTATCTTTAAGATTTTCGAGTTCCCATTCATAGACTCGAATTCGAGCCACCCTGAATATGAGTAGCGAGAGACATTGAAATTACTGGAACGAAAAAGCAGATGAACTCACAAAAAGAAGTTGAACCACTCTTCTTGGGACTCGAACCCTTTTGCAGGATAAGTGTCAGTCAAGGAATGAGGCAGGCTAAGATACTTCTGGGGACTTATAAGCAGAAGAAATCTAACGACTGCAACAATTCCTAATCAAAAACAAACTCAGAATACTATCAGGGATTCTAGCAGAGCATTGCCGGTTAATAGGGAACCTCAGGAAGCTCGGATAAGTAGTAGATAAACCACGAAGAGCACACATACATAGGTACAGTTTGATATCAGCTTCGTTGGCTCATTTGGGCAATCCAGTAAGAGAAAGACTACTCTTTTTCAATCTTAATCACTTAATATAAGTGTTTTTTTTTTCGAGAATGCTTTATTTTCCAATTACACTTCTATGCCAACTTAAATGCCACACTCTGTATATGTAAATAATATAATATATTGTTGGACAACTCGGAGCTGTGAAGAATCGGCAAAAATAGAATACATAATAATATGTTACCATCTATTTTCCAAAGAGAAATTAATCCAATTGTGTTAACAGGATTTTGTAGAACGCGAATACATCCAATTAAATCCAATGCATGGGCCGATTCATTTTTCAAACATAGTGGAAACTATACCACTATATTTGGTATACATTATGTTCTAACAATATAAAAATGATCTAGTAAGTTGCCGAGAAGAGTACTAGACGTGTAATGAATAAATTTTGTAAGTGTATAGATTATGAAATTATACTAAAATCTAAATTCATTACTTATTATTAGTTATTATACTTATAATATGCTTATCGAAACTCCAAGAGCTCTGAATGAATTGGTAAGTATGCATAATATATAAGGTTTTGAATTTAAATTGAGAATTTATAGATTCTGTACATGCATGTGCCAAAGTATATGGATACATTGTATCCGAGATGATTTTCAAATTGTGTAGCCTAATATAGTTTATGGTTAACCTATAATTCACCCTTATAATATTTTGAATTAGACTGTTTTATTTTTAGAGTTATTAAAGATTAATATTACTAATAATTTAAGGAAACAAATACTCTCATTTTTAAAAGCTACGCAGTTTTTTTTTAACGGAACCTGCATGCATTAATTTGCTGCATAATAGTTATTTACAATATTAGTGTTGTAAAGATTCGTATTACAACACGAGATGTTAAATAAAACATCGAGTGTAGTAATATGAATTTACAACAAGAAGATGGTACAAAATGTTATCTACTTTCATCTATGAATAAAAATATTTGGCAAAAGGCATTTTTCAAAATAAAAATGCACCTGTAAAAATGCACCTGCTATTAAGTTTACTAATCAAGTTTTTTATGTTACCTTTCGCATGGTTACTGTCGAAACTTTGTCAAACAAATCCAAAAATATAAAAACTGCTTTTCAAAATGAGCGATTCTGATGGAAGTTTACCCTCTGATATAGAAGCAGCGGCAAACGAAGCGATCTCAAGTTTAGTGCCGACCACAGACCACATAGACTGAGCGTTGCCTATTCCGTATCACTGTGCCAAGCTGTGGTTCCGACAAAATCCAAGGTGCGGTATGAGTTGGAGTACCAGAAGTTTGAAGATTGGTGCAAAGCTAACAAAATAAAGAAGGTGTCTGAGAAAATCCTGGGTCTTGTGACATATAGGTCTCTACGATTTCGCGAATTATTATTTTTTCACTACAAAGGGGGTGTCCTATCGAGTAGTTTAAGAAAAAGAAATCGGAGGATCCCCCACATTTGAGCTATATAAAAACTCCCAAAGTTCGAGTTTTGAGGTTAATTGACGTAGAACGGACAAAGCGCTTCTACTACTTTGCCAGGTGGAACGTGAAAATAATGAAATCGAACGTGGAAATAATGAAATTGTAGCAAAAGGACTGGCACAGTGTTGCCAAAAGTTGCGAGAATTGCTTTTAGCACTTGCTTAGTGTCCTTTTGTTGAGCCCCGGAGCGACCGGAGAGGTCATGCGTAAATATTACTTTAATGATAAACATATTTGGGTTCAGAGCTGACGTTCAGCAATCATCGCCACACGCTATTAATGTTGTAATATGTTTTGAATGGTGGACAGTAGAATATATTCGCGGAAACACACGCAAGCTGCTGTATATCCACGATAATTCGGCACTTGCAATTTTTTGTTTTTTTGTTTTGCATTTCACACATTCTTCTAAACAAAAAAACACACAAAAATATCCAAGCCTTTCTTCAGGAGAGTGCGTACTGTCTTAAACGAGACGAAACTAACCCAAACTAACCAAAGCTAACCCAAGCTAACCTAAACTAAACAAAGCTAACCTAAACTAATAATGCTAACCGAACTTGTGTCGCCTAGGCTTGCGTGAAGTCGCAAGCCTTTCTTCACGCAAGTGCGTATTGGCTTAAACGAGACGAAACTAACCAAAGCTAACCTAAACTAAACCAAACTAACTCAAAAATTGAAAATGACTTATTTCCGCAAGAAGTTTTTTGGAATATTATGTTTAGAAAATTATTTAGAATGTAAAACAGAAACATGTTTTCATGTAACTGCATGATTTCAGTTATTCTAGAGTCGAAAAGATTAAAATGATGCATTTCCGCAGAATTTTTTTTTATGATTTTGTATTTGGGGAGGTTGCTCTATACTCTATACTAAATAAACAAATATTTCTTACATAACTGATTTCAGCTAAGCGAAAGTTGATCTCATATCTTTTCGGTCTCAAACGTCTGGCAACAGTGTGCCTTCTTCAAAATATCAGGTTTGTTCTAGCATGAAATCTCAAACGGTTTGAAACCTCCGGAGTTTGCGCATTGCAATAAAAGCGACGCTTATATCGCTATGCGCAAACTCCGGAGGTTTCAAACCGTTTGAGATTTCATGCTAGAACAAACCTATCTATTTCCATTGTGACTTAATTGTGACAATTGACAGTGAAAAGGAGGATGCTTAGCTTACAACTTAATATTTATCTATGCAAATAAACTTTTATTTTGTTTCATGGGGCTATGGGCCGCCTTAAATTAAGACCGGGACAAAACGGAAGCCTCTCGTTCTACGCAAATGTCTCCTGGTTAATATTTTCACCCGAGAATTGATTTTCAGGTGTGTATGCTTAAAATTTGTGTCAAAACTCGAACTGTGGGGCCATTTTTTCAGCTCAAATGTGGCGGATCCTCCGATTTTTTTAGCTTAAACTACTCTATAGGACACCCCCTTTCAAAAGAAAAAAAATCGCGAAATCGTAGATACCTATATGTCACAAGACCCAAAGTTCAGAGGGTTACAAAGCCAAATAGTCCAAAGTTTTTACAAAGGAAGACGTATGTAAGTTTCTTAGTACTGCAGATGATGAAACATATTTACTTATGAAGGTTGTTATGATAATCGGCATTTTTGGGGCTTGTCGGCGCGAAAAACTAACTAAGTTAATGTTGGATCATATTGAATACAATGATTTGTATATAAAAATTGTGATTCTATGCTCGAAAACCAAAATTATCCGAGAATTTGTTATAACAGAAGGAAATGGGACAGGTGTCAACACTCAACTGTGTAAGAATTTTTCGAAAATATGCTAAACTTCGTCCTCTTAATGCAACTCACAGGCGGTTTTTGTATTCTACGGAAAAGGAAAATGTACCTCCCAGTCTGTCGGAATTAATAGTTTTGGAAGTATACCAAAAGAGATTGCAACAAAACTTGAATTGAAGAATCCCGAAGGATACAGTGGACATTGTTTTAGGAGGTGCTCAGCCACCATTCTAGTTGATGGTGGTGCAGATATGTAGATGTTAAAGCGTCATGGGGGCTGGAAATCCTCTTCTACGGCAAAAGGCTACGTTGAGAACTCTTTAGAAAATAAGAAACAGATAGCAAAGAAGATCATGGGGTCAGACACGGATTTAATGGTTGGAAATTCGAACGTAAAGGGCTCCATCACATCCACTTCTGGTATACAAATTTCTAACTGTAAAAAGTGTATTATTAATGTTTATAATAAACCTTAAGTGTTATAACTTAATAATAATTAATTTTATAATTGTTAATAATAAATAAATCATTCTTCTAAAAAGTGTGGTTTTATTTAACAGCAAAATGTTAATAAAACCTGTTTTTTTTCCATTACAGCACTAGTGCTGTAAAGGCATCTATTACAGTACTAGTTCTGTAATAGGTGCCCTTACAAAATGGTTTATAGAACTCTAAAATTCATATTACTAAATGGAAGTAGATAAAGTATTTTCCTCCAGAGCGCTTTCCGCTCTATTTGCAAAAATTAAATACTTCATTTGGCCACTCCTTGTTTTGTAAGTCACTATTATATCACCATTATGATATTAATTTTACAGATGTAAGTGCAACTTACTTTCCTAGAAATGTAAGTGATTTACTTACAATCCTAGGAATCTAAATACCCTAAGAGAGTAAGTATTAAGTAAGTAAACACTTGTAAGCTGCTTGCAGGGCCGTTCTTAGGGGTGTGCAGGTTGTGCAGGCACAAAGGCGGCGAACCTTAGGGGCGGCCGCAGGTCGCCAGTGGAACCAGTAAAATACTAAATGTATTTTACTGGTTCCACTTTTTGAATATTAAAAATATGTAAAACTAAATTTCATACTTAAGACATTCCACAGAAGCAAAGTTTAAAACTTAAAACCCTCTATAGTATTCGTAATATTCACATTGCAAACAATCAGTTTTTTATGCTTCAATATAATAAAAATGGATTTATTGTATATTTTTGGTTGTCGAACTCACAAAAAACGCCGTCTCTACTCTCGTCAAAGAAAGAAAAATTCGCACGGATATAGCCCGGCCCGCACGGTAGTTTGGATTTTGTGAAGCAAATTTTTTACCTTTTCAATCCATTCATAACTTGTAAAATAGCAAAAGCGGAATAAACTGTGACCACAGAAGTGTTTAGCTTTCTTTTTACAAAATGCTGATAAGAATCACTAAACTCTTCTTCATGGTTAAATTTCTTATAATAATAAGATATATACGTTTGATACATCAATTCAAGTCACCATATTGCCTAGTGCTTTACTAATTCAATTTTTTCTTGATTTTCAATAACGATTGCTTTCTTTCATCATTATACTTCTTTCAAGCTTCACCAAGAAAAGCTTTTTCATAACGTAAATACAATTTGATTTCATATAACTTGTAAAGGATACTATTTTAACTACTAAGTACTAAGGTAAACATGTGTAGTTCCCATAAAAGGGGATGGATATTCTTTGAATAAAGAATACTTATTTTGCTTATGTTGGGAGTTTTACTGCTAACTGGCTTCCCAGTGTTTTTATTGAAAATACATTTTAACATCTATTACCAACATTCTAGATTTCGAAATTCACTAGATTAAATAATCTTCAGTAATCTTTCTTTATTATTATTTTTTTTTCTTATTTGGTTTTATAATACTTTTATTAACTTTCCGAAATTTTTTTTTACGTTTTCATCAATTTTTTCCCATTTTTTCAATTTTTTTTATAATGCATTTTTTTCTTCCCATTTTTGCCATCGCCGACCTTGTAGCTGCACTCCTTCGCCTTTTTTTCACCGAAATCCGCGTTTCTCTAACTTTTTTTTTATTATTATTATTTTCTTATTTTGTTTTATAATACTTTTGCTAACTTTCCGAATAATTTTTTACGTTTTCCTCAATTTTTTTCCCATTTTGTCGAAAATTTTTGGGTATCCAAGGAGGTTGCAGAAATATCGGCAAAAATCTTTTTTTTTCCCAAAATCCCCCCTTAAATTAGAGCCCCGGTTCCCCCAGATGGTCAAAGGTAGCCCCCGAATATAAAAATATAATAATTTGGACCCTGTCTGTTTTTGTTTTCTTCTCCCCACTCGTCTGGCCGAACAGGTGGGGGGTACGGGGGGGAGGGGGATGGGGGCAGTTTTCGTTCAGGATCCTCATTTTACCCCGGCGTCATGTCCTGAAAATTTCAACCCTCTAGCTATACTGGAACATGCTTAATTAAAGGGACGTTTCACTTTGATAAGCATTTTTTCTAAATGCTTTTTTAAAATATAGGGGCGGCATTTTTATGCTTGCACAAAGGCGGCAGAGGTCCTAAGAACGGCCCTGGCTGCTTGATACTGCCCTTAATTTCCTGGGCAATAAGGACAAACACGCAATTTTTGCCGCTGCATGGATAATTTTTATGTATATTCTCTATAAAAGATAATGAATAAAAAAACGTTATGTGCACAGGCTAAAAGTAAAAGCTTCAGCAAAGTGTTATTAAAAAATAACTAACTATTTTCCAGTAATAAAATACTATTGGTCAAAACTCGAAACCGCGAGCTCACCCTGTATAAAATGCATTAAATATGCTCAGGAAAATTTTTTTTCGATATTTCGGTTTTTCCGGAAATACTCGGAATTTTAAAACTTTCTAAGCGGCATCGGCATATGTTGTTAGGGATCTAAATGCGCAATTTTGCATTAATTTCACCCACACTGTATCTGTAAGATTTTCGAGTTCCCATTCATAGACTCGAATTCGAGCCACCCTGAATATGAGTAGCGAGAGACATTAGAACTGACGGGAACGAAAAAGCAGATGAGCTCGCAAAAAGAAGATGAACCACTCTTCTTGGGACTCGAACCCTTTTGCAGGATAAATGTTAGTATAGTACTGGAAAAACTCAAGAAGTTTTTTGTAAAAGATCCCATCATTGGATGGAACTACAAGGAATGAGGCAGGCTAAGATACTTCTGGGGAAATATAACCAGAAGATATCTAACGACTGCAACAATTCCTAAGCAAAAACAAACTCAGAATACTATCGGGGATTCAAGCAGAGCATTGCCGGTTAACTATTAGCTTCTTGAGGTGTCCTCTTAACCGGCAGTGCTAGAATCCCTGATAGTATTCTGAGTTTGTTTTTGCTTAGGAATTGTTGCAGTCGGTAGATTTCTTCTGTTTATAATTCTCCAGAAGTATCTTAGCCTGCCTCATTCCTTGTAGTTCCATCCAATGATGGGATTTTTTACAAAAAACTTATCCTGCAAAAGGGTTCAAGTCCCAAGAAGAGTGGTTCAACTTCTTTTTGCGAGTTCATCTGCTTTTTCGTTCCCGTCAATTCCAATGTCTCTCGCTACTCATATTCAGGGTGGCTCGAATTCGAGTCTATGAATGGGAACTCGAAAATCTTAAAGATTCAGTGTGGGTGAAATTAAGGCAAAATTGCGCATTTAGATCCCTAACAGCATGCCATGCCGCTTAGAAAGTTTTAAAATTCCGAGTATTTCCGGAGTTATCCGGAAAAACCGAAATATCGAAAAATTGTTTTATTTTTTTTCCTGAGCATATTTAAAAATTAATTTCAAATTGAATTGCACTTTTGCATGGCGACTTTTTCCACTCTATTCAATAGTAGTATCCAGTTTTGAATCCGACCTTTCGTCTTCAAAAGGTCATCATCAACTTTCTTTTTTTAAATACGAACAAAGCAAAATAAGTAATTTAAAAAATATATATAAAAAATGAGCGGGTCTGCTATTACTCGAGACACTGATGTGTAAACATAGCCTATATCGACATCATCGACATGGAAATCTAATGACTAAAGTTACTTCTTGTACAATTTTTTACGTAGATTCTCGTCAGCTAACCGATTTTTGCATAAAAAAAAATTTAAGAAAAAATTTAAAAATTAAAAACTTTTATTCCATGTTTCTTTTTCGGGGTTAGTTCAACCCAAAGTGATCCTTTTTTTTTAAATATACTCACTATTTTCTTTTTCTCGCCAATTTTAATAGAGTTCGAAAGGCTGTAAAAAAAACGCGCCTAGAATAGTTCGTCAAAATTAATTTATTTATTTGCAGTTCGTATATCAAAGCAACATTTTAAAAAATCGCACATGTTACCTAATAACTCGGAAACCGAAAATTGGATAGCCAGAAACAAATGATCGCCGGCTGCTAAAAATGTGTTACCTAAAAATGTGCCAAATCTCAATTTTCACTCGCTGCCGTTTTCGAGAAAAGGAAAATTATTAACGTAAGCATTGTCGAGTGTGATGCATTTCATGACGGCTCAGTTTCATTTCCTACCCAGGAAAAAGTGTGCTGACAGCGCCTAAAGATGAATTCACTCCAATGAAGCCCAACGGGCTGTAACCGTCACGTAGATGAGTATTTTTCTAACACCTAATACAATCTGACTGTGGTCCAGTTAGGGGTCATCATTTTCTTGAAAACTTCTTGATCTTGTCTTGATTTCAAGACAAGATCAAGACAAGAAATGATCCTTGTTTTTCAAGACAAGACAAGAAATTACTTCTCAAGATCAAGATTTCTTGGAAAGAAATCAAGAAAATCTTGAAATTTCTTGAAAACCTTCAATTATTTTAAAAAATACTAATTTGTTTGCTAGTTTATTGGAAATAAAAACAAAGCACTGCAACATTTTTAACAGATGAATAAAAAAATATATTATGAAATTTTTTTTTATAATACCAAGTACTTTGCCGGATGTACAAAGTTGACATATACACTATGGGCCAAGTTAAATTGGAACCTTTCTTAATGCTTAATACATAGCACGTCAAAAGTTTTGGACCCCCAAGTACTTTTCTCATAAGATAAGAGGCAATGCAAACATGTCCGCCTTAAAACAGGCATATCCAGTTGATTAAATAAGCAAATAAAGTGATTCAAAAAATAAAATGCCAAACAAGAAACTTCAAAAGGATTACAAATGAATGTAAGCTGCTGTAACCAATGGATTATGTAGGTACAGATTATTAAGAATTTTCAGAGAAATCCTAAATTTTGAATTCACTCGGTATAAAAAAATTTTCAATTTTGACTTAAATTTTTGGTGTTACTTTATAGTCCTTAGTCAAACTTTAGTTTCTGTTTCATACGGGGAGAGTCAAAAATTTATGTTTATCTAAAAACTGTCAAAAAACTCTCAACACTCTGGTTACGGCAGTAGATTCACTTTGTAATACATTTGTAGCTTCATCTTATATTAGCATTTTCTTTTTTTGAATCACTTTGTTTGACTATTTATTAAAGTAGATATTAATGTTTTCAGGCAGACATGCTTGTATCGTGTCTTATGAGAAAAGTAGTTGGGAGTCCAAGACTTTTGACGCTGTGTATAGGTTTTTATTTTCAAAGGATTTTTTTTTATAATTTTTAGATATGTTATGGCTTAAGGTATTAGGATCAAAATAGTATATTAAGATACTAGTTTTAAAAGAATATATTTTATAGCACGAGCACGAAATTAGGAAACGACCCGCTTGGAGTTTCCTAACGTGCGAGTGCGCTAAATGTCTTTTAAAACGTGTATTTTATACTATTTTTTCTACTTTGCACGTTTTTTAATGAAAAAAAATTAATTTATTCAAGTCGCGATCAAAAGTTGGAAGGCCGTCTTGTCACTTTTGACGTCTGTATTATTACGAATCCCATTCAAAACGGTGTCGAAATTTTTGCTAGTGATCCTTGACATTGAACAATTTTGTTAATATCATAGAAATCAATCAACAAAAGTAGTGTCGAAAAGATCTTCTTTTCGACACTACTTTGCGTATCGAAAAGACTTCTTTATGATACCAAAATAGAAAAAGTACATTGCAAAGCGGGTCTACTTCAATGGCGCACAGAAAAGGGGGTATTTTTTAAAACCAATGTTTCAGGTCGTTGCTCGTTGCAAAAATGGACCGAATGAAATGAAGATGTAAAAATATGCAAAAAAGATTGGAAAGGTTTCGGAATATTGACCATTAAAAAAACAGGCATATACAAACCAAATTGAAATTGATATTTTAATTTTGGCAAATGTCTTGTGGGCCAAATTAAATTGGATCATTTTTTAATGCTTAATGACTTTTTATTTCCAGAGGATTTTTTTTATCATTTTTGGATATGTTATGGCCTAAGATATTAGAATCAAAACGAACTTTGCAAAGCGGGTCTGCTTCAGTGGCGTAAATTTTATACGTAAACAACGCATATGAAGCAACGAACTGTAAAATAATACTACCCTGGCCCTGGGCGCCTGAACCTCGATTCTACGCATAAAGCATAAATATCACGTCAGCCAATCTTACCGCTACTTTTAAACGGGGTTCCCCTTTTCTCAGGATATCAAGAAATTTCAACATTTCTTGAGACAAGACAAGACACCAACTCTCAAGAAATGGTCAAGACAAGCTTTTTTTTATTTCTTGAAAATATTTCAAGACAAGACAAGAAATTGCTTGCCAAGACAAGATTTCTTGTCTTGACGATCCCTAGGTCTAGTGTTCTATCATTATCGATATCATAACGTAGAAAGGGGGTCGGATACTTCTCGTGAGTGTCCCTAGCGGTTAGGAAAACCTCCCAGCTAAGAGAAACGCCTATAACATTTTTGATGTGTAAACATCTTACGCGGCGGTATGAGGGTAAATCTCGGCAAATGGGACGGAAATGTGTAAACCGATTCTCGCCGCTAGGGCGGTATTATTATACAATTTTGCCATGTAAAATCGTTTTAAACGGATTTTAGACGATAAAAAAAAGCTTATTTTAAATTAAACGAACCGTCAAAAGTATCATTTATTAATTATTTTAAACTTTGTTATTAAACCTAATTTTTATTCTATGAACAAGCTAAAATGTATAGGCAACGGCCATAGCACGTTGAAAATACCAGTTCTCGTCCGAGTACTGAAGTTAAGCAACGTCGGGTGTGGCTAGTACTTGAATGGGTGACCGTTTGGGAACACAACGTGCTGTTGTCATTTTTTTACAACCGATGTCGTTATAGGATATGTTTACACATCAGTGTCTCGAGTACAAGCAGACTCGTTTTTTTTATGGCAGTGGCACATACACTAAAGGGACACGGTTCTTGAATAGTTGTAGGTTGTAATTAGGGGGAAACAGATGTTCTGGGAGTGAGTTCCACAGTGTACAGTGATGCAGTGCGCCAGACAAGGGAATTCTTGTAAAGCGATTTTCTACATATCCCCAGTTGTACGATGAACTGGTGCGCTCTTGCGGTCTGTCGTGACTGTCTGACAGGAGCTGCCAGGGGCGGGATGAGGCGGGCCAAATCCTGGAAAGATCTGACGTGAAAGTATCTGTAAAACAGGGACATCTCGGTCACATGCCTGCGGTGTTCCAGACTATCCAGAATCCTGGTCAACTCCGGGTCGCCGACTTTAGGATGTGCTTTGGTGCGGCACCCCAGATGTGTGAGCAATATTCTAAGCTCGGTCTTATTTGCTCTTTGTAGAGCAAGAGCAACTGCTGCGGTACATACAATTTTTTGTTGTGAAATAATGCACCAAGCTTTTGGGAGACTTGTTTTGCGATGTTAGCAACGTGCTCATTCCAGAACATATTGCTGTTGACCGAAACACCCAGTAGTCTGATTGACGAGGATGAAGGAATGCCATAATGATGTCACGGCCCGCCGTATTTGCCCTCTTGGTACATGTGGCTGCTTGGGTCTTTGCTGCATTGAACTGGACCAAATTTCCAAGTTTGAACTTTATCCAGGTCTTGATTGATTGCTATAATCTGCTCGTCCCTGCGGTGATAAATCTCAATTGCTGGTAAAGGTTTTTCTGATCTAAATTGGGAGGCAAAGGTACTTTCACCTGCAAAACTGTAAGTACTGCTGTATTCGTTTCGGTCAGCAGGTCAATATAGATAAGTAACAGAGTCGGTGAAAGTATTGCGCCCTGAGGCACGCCCGCGTTAGTGGTGAATGTATCTAAGATGTGTCCATCAACTGCAAAGCGGGGCTTACTATGCCTCTAGACTTTACTCCACGAATTTAAGATGTGAATTATTTTTCTTTACTTTACTGAAGAACGAATCTTCTAAATCACTGACAATAACAACTCAACCGCGTGGCTTGATCGTCCCACGAGATCGAAAGGCTCAAGAATGGGTGGAGTGACTACTAGGAACTCCATTTGCAACTTAAATTAACGCGTTACAGTAGCGTAGTAAAGTGTTTCACGAGAAAAATTATATCATGTGCCGCTAGTTTCTTATACAGAGGAACTGAGGAAAGGAGTTTCGAAATTTGAGTATTTATGCGGTCGCAAGTTCTGAACCTGATGAAAATTGTTACTAGTGGTTGGCGAGTGCCTACTTCATGCTATCCGTGTCACAGGCCCTTCAGGCCACAAATTTAAACCTATTGTTTGTTTTCTTTGTAAATTTCTATAGGTAGCTGGTAACCAACACAAACATGCGCAATAGGCCCCTGGTTAGGCGTTTCTCCACTGTATAAAAGTTGCCCGGTGCAAAGTGGGCCCTTTACCACTATAATCCAAATGTGGTGGCGCCCGAGAATCACCATTGGATGACGTAACTAATGGTTAAAATGACCAATAGCAATGTTTACAGAAGAAATCGAAGTACCTTCCAACACCTGCACAGATAAAAAAGCTGTGTCTGCCTAAGACTGTACGACAGAAGTGAAAACCAACAAAGCGACAATTGAATCCTTATAGTCGCGATTTGATCAAAATATCCACAAATCGAGATGTCGATGATATCGTTATCTCTATTAGCAATATCACAATCTCGGCAATATAAAAATTCGGACAAACACACAGGCGGTTTAATTTGATCAGCTATGTATCCAAAGGTTTAGATTATTTGGGTTAGTGTTGGTTTCTTTCAATTTGATTTGGTTGATTTAACACAGTGCATACACAGCTGTTCAATTTAACCCGCCCTTGTGTGTTTTGGGATTTAAAATTGTCCGAATTTCTATATTGCCGAGATTGTGATACATTGAGATTTTGATCGTAGGAATTCGATATCGTCGCCACGTCGATTTCTAGGTATTTGGATCAAATCGCGACTATAAGGACTTAATTGTCGCTTTGTTGAATTTTTTTAGTGAATACTTCTTTGGTTTCATGAGAGTGATTTTTCAAGGCCGCGTCACGTCACGTCACGATTTGTCGAGTCCCGTAACGATTCATTCAATAAAAAAAGAACTTAATATAGGCAACCACATAAACAGAATAACCTTAGACTATGAGTAGCAACCGCAATATAGAGGTATTCACTTCTATCAAGTGTATTGTGATACTCGCGACTTTTTTCACTTGATGTCGTATAGTCAAACTGATTTCTTTTTTTATATGTGCATCAGGCGTTATTACAATTATATATTGTTACAAACTTATGGAACAACCCTTGCATATACGAGACTACTTTTCTAGTGACCCTCGTAATAATAATAATATGCCGACACACATAATCGACCGATGTTAACATTGGGAGCAACATAGAACTAGGACTCCTAGAAGGCTGATAGGGGTTGGGTGATAATACGCTTGCGCGGGCATGTAAATAAGAACCTTATATTTACTTGCTTACATGCAGTTTATATACCATCACCGTTGCCAAACTAGGAGAAATTTACCGTTTTATGTGTATTTTAATTAGATGACTACTGAAAAACGTAGGAAGTAAACACCGAAATGGAATTTTTTTTAATCTGTTTCATATTATAAATTTACTCTAATATTTTCGAAGAATATGTTGCAAAGATTTTTGATTATGTTAAATATTTTTGTGTTACGTTAAAACCTAGTACTTTACATATCTTATACTTGGCAACGTTGCGAGATTGCAAGGACGTGGATCCAATCGGACGCCATCATGAATTCTTGTTTTCTTTGCTTTTCGACTTTCGTTGTTCAGTTTTGTAATGAGTTCTTGTGTTTTTTATTATTGCCGTGTGTTTGATAGTACTATAATTCGTTTTCGGTGTTATTTGTGAAAAATGCCTTCAACTTAATACTCAACATGCCCTTATACAGACAGGCACGCCCAAAAGCTACGAAACTCAGCGTTTCTGTCTTTTGTCTCTCTTCCTTCGTGAGTAGATCTGCTTATATACTCTTATATATTAGCCTTCTAGGAGTCCTATTTCTATGGGGAGCAACATAGAACTAGGAATTCTATTTCTATGGGGAGCAAAAAAATTACAAACATAACCTTAAAAAATAATAAACAGCGGCGAAATTCGAACCCGGGCCCGGGCCTCAGGCACAGAATCTGACCACTGCACTACCCTACCAGAACACTGTCATAATGCTGTGTTGCCAGATAATTTTCGTCATAAAAATGTATTTATCATTATAAACATCTTGATAAAATACATTAATGAGAGAATGTAAGTAAATAGTACAAACATTTTATTTTTTGATTAACTTATAACAAAATTAAAATACAAATCATAAACGAAATTGCAAGGCAACAGTTTTATCACCAAAAGATCTTCTTATTTGTACAGACAGATTGTGCATACGACCATGCGCTTGGTTCTGGTGTTGCCTAATCCTTCCAAGATTGGAAGTAACTTTGACTGTGAAAGATAGAGGATACGGCAATTGCTATAATTCACACGTAAGAAAAGTGTCACCGAAATTGATTCGCTGAGATCGCTGAATATTCTCCTTAGCCCTGCTGCCATTTATTTGTTTATTTTTTCGATATTTGCAAAATTTCCTAGATTTTACCTAAAATTCCTTTTTTTCCTTATCATCGGTAAAATTCCCTAAATCTAGAGAAAAATTCCCTAGTATGGCAACACTGGTTGACAGCAATTCACCCAAGACCATCCCTGGGCTTTAGAGTTGCGCGCGCAACGCATTGTTGACAAACCATGCGCTGCGCTTTTAATGTTACATTGGTATTTTTACTACATTTTCACTTAATGCAGTGTCCTCCGCTCGCTCTCGGGCGCAATCAAACAAATCTAACCCAAATTTAAAAAAAGAAAAAATATAAAAACATCGACGGGAATCGAACCTAGGCCGCCGTATCACAAGCACAGCATCTGACCACCACTAGGCTACGAGACCAGTTGAAAGCAATTCGCTGGACCATAAAGATATAGTGTTTGTCAATAATGTGACGCGCGCGCAACTCTGAAGCCCTCTGATGTAGTCTGGGCAACGTCTATTGCAATTCACTGGACCCATAATGACATGGGTAATTCTGCAACATTGTTAACATTTGGGCTACAGTTAGCCGTTCCTCCTAAATCAGAGCTGTTTTCTCGCGGCCAAATTATTTAAACCTGGTTCAAATAGTTTCAAAACAGAAAATTCTCGTGATGAAGTAATGACGTCATGACAAAACTGGTTTAAATTGTTTAGAACCGAAGCTAGACATGGGTTGTAAAGAGAGAGAAAGTAATGTTTTTGTGTTCATTTGACTGGAGATGAGGTTAAAGTTTAAAAACAAGCACATATTCTTCATTATTTCTCAGGCCCGATACCCCGAATATTAATTATCAATATTTCAATTTATCAAATATTACTTTTGTTGGTCATTTTGTAATTTGTTTTAGTTTAAATATTGAGTATTCTTGCGGTCAAAACTGATGACGTCCTCTAATAAACATTTTGAACTTGGTTTAAAAAGTGTTTCCAACATAAGTGGACGCGAGAAAACAGCCCAAGTTTTCAGATTAGGTTGGGCTAGATACGGAGACCTATAAGTAGACGGTTCCCGTACTACATCAGAGAGCTTCAGAGTTGCGCGCGCATTACATTGTTGGGGGGGGAGGGTCTATCGAATTACTGACAACTGGTCTCGTAGCTCAGCGGTTAGATTCCAATAGCTAGATTATTGCGTGTAATAAGTTTTTTCTTCATTTTTAGGTTCTGTTAGTTGTGTCCCCGTAACGACCGAAGCCAGTGGAGGGCCATGCGTGAAGTGTAATATGAGACATTTTTATCAACAATGTGACGCGCGCGCAACTCTGAAGCTCTCTGACGTAGTAGGGGCAACGCCTTGTGCGACCAATAAAACTGTGATACTTTGACAAGGGAAGGGAGTGGACGGGTAAAACCGGCAGCTGCTGCTGTTCTGTTACGGGTTGGCTCCACGATTTGACAAGCGTCGTACATTTTCGTCACTAAATTATATATATTATTTTATACTCCATAATACTTCTATTACTGGCTTAAATCACAAAATGCAATGATTGAAATATAACAAATACATATATTTCCTTAAAACATCAAAACAATGTACGCCACTGCGCGACAGGCCATTTTCAAGGGCAATTATGTGATTCTAATTATTAGCAATCATGACTGAAAAATGTTAACAAAGCTAGTATAAAATTACAAAGAAAGGCAGCCTGAAGTATACTCGTAATCATATTTTGAAATAATCTATATCTCAGCTCACACAAAGAAAATAAATAATAAATATTAGCGTCAGCAAGAACTAGGTGTAGACTATATTTACCTGCGAAAAATAATTCCAGGCTCCTTTCGGTCATTGCGACTTTTACAGCCATAAATACAACAAAACACCATATTGTTATGGACAAATTGAAGTATTTTGAGAGTTTTTCACAATAAAAATCACCAAAATACACGGAGGTGCCGCTTTGAATGTCTGGCTCCTATTAATGACGTCCGTTCGATTTTTGATCACACGTAAAGCGAGATTATCTGTCCACTCCCTTCCCTTGTCAAAGGTGTGATATTTATGGGCTTAATAGGCGCGTTCGGGATGCTCACGCCATTTACTCCGTGCATACCTAAAATGCTCCAGCCGTTCGGGTAAAGCTTTTCGTGCAAATGGAGTTGCTCTTTCAGCGTTCGACTATTACGGAGTGGGGTAAAAAGAGTTTACTCCAAAAGTTCCACCTCGCAGAAGGAAGATTTTGGAGTCAGCCTGCGTAGTTTGAGAATCGAGCGAGAAGTGTCATTTTCGATTTTCATTTTGTGTCTTGTTTCTTGAGAATTTGAATTTTGTTTGCTTCAGATGCACAAATTTTGTGGCCATGTGTAGACCAAGATTATAAAAATATGGAAATAAGTAAATATCCGCATTGTCCTGTTGTAGACGAGGCAGGTAACCCAGTTATACTTGATGGGTCACAGGTACTACGTAACAAAACATTAATTAAATTGTAATTGAGCAAACATTGTGTCAGAATTCTCTTAAAAACCCTTTTCCTAAAAATTAAAATTGAAAACAGAAAACAGCTGTCTTGAATCCGTCAGTAATCTGTCGTCCCCAGTTCCAACAACTCCGAACCGTTCGACTATACATATTGGCTCCATACCACTGATCTATACAATGGATAAGCAATAACCCTTCACCGAAATGGCTAATTTACGACGTCAAAATGTAAACAAACTCTAGCAAATCTCGGGATGATTGCGTTTGCGCACTGTAACAATGCTTATTGTAATTCGAGAACGTGAGCAGGTCCGTACTTATAAATTTATTTTGGTATAATAATTTTGATTTTTGTATCAAAACTTCTTCAGTACATAGTACATTACTAAATTCACTTGGAAGACAACTCTCATCAATCACATGCACAAACATTGTTATTTGGTAAAAATCTCAATGAAAAACTAAGTGCACCATATATTGCCTAAATCATTTGAGTAAATCATAGATAAATACCATGGATGAATATATATGTGTTCATTGGGTTCTTTTGGCGCCTTAAAAGCAAATACCGGACAAAACAGAATAAAATACACAAGCGTCTAGAGATCAGGCGTAATTTTCGATGCAGCGAAACGAATAATAGGTATTATTATGGCTTTGCATGACCTTCCGCTCGCTACGGGGCTCAATCAACAATAACTAACCAAGTGCTAACCAAAACTAACCCAAACCAACAGAAAATTAAGAAAAGAAGGTAAGTTAATAGAAAACATGAAACAAAACATCTGCCGCGACCGACGGGAATCGAACCCGCAGCGCAGGAATGACAGGCAAGCACTCTGCCTACTACACCAACGAGGCGTTGGAGAAGTTTTGCTAGAACGTAGATCCATGGATTCGTTTCGCCGCATCGAAAATTACACTTGATAGACGCTTCTTAAAATATGAGGTTAACTGATCGCGATATTTCAGTTCGTAGTGCACTTGTGAAGGCATGGGATTTAAAGACCTGCAATTGGCAAGTATATGGCCCTCCGCGCGCTTCGTTAGCTCCGGGGCTCAAGAAAAGGAAACTAACCAAGTGCTAATAACCCAAGAAAAACCCAAAAATCAAGCAAAAAACTGTTTACTTTAAAAAATCCAAAATCGACGATTTTCACATAGTGGCCTAGGCCTGTAAAGGATCTTAAAACTCTTATCATGATATCAACCCTAGTAGAAAATCACGTCATACAGCTTATTGCAGGGTTATTTAGAGATATTTTAGATGTTTACGCCTTAATAATACTAATACCTATACTATTAATATATATTGAAAATAGGAGATTTCCGGGATAGCGCCTTTGCTTCGACAAAGATTAACCATATCTACAAGTATGCATACTCATAATGTAATGATCAGTAATTGATCACTCAATCAATAAGCTAAAAAGCAGTCTCACTCCTTACTCACTTGGAAGGCGTTCAAAGCAAACTAAACTAACCAAACCACATCCCAACGGAACAAAAACAAATAGCGAATGGCGTAGCTTGGGGGTAGGCCGTAGATTCCGTTTGCCCGGTTTACCGTCAATCGATACTAATTCGATTCTACTTTACGAAACTACGAGCTCGGTACGGGCCTGGAAAATCAACAGTAATCGACCGCGTGGCTGAACAGCTGACGGTTTAGACACTTGACTGACGGATTGAGTGTTATTGCGCTTGATCAGTAATGCCGAGGTATCAAAAATTATGACTGGGAATCGTGCGCACAAACACATTTTTTCGCCCACGCGTAATCAATTTCTCTTCAGATGACACATGCATTATGCTGATCCATTTGTATAGATCAGTGCTCCATACGCTCCAAGATCACGTGCACGAAAATCCACTTATACTCCACTCCAACTCCATTTTAATACCCTAACCCAGCTAATATACTGGGTCTGGGTACACCGGATTTGACTGAAATGACAGGATGCAATACTGCGAAACTGCAAGGTTGCGAAGCTGCAATATTGTGAAGCTTCATGTGTATCATAATATGATTCCTATGAAACGTTGACTATTATTTGACTTCACGCATGGCGCTTCGCACGCTTCGGGGCGCAATCAAACAAAACAAACCAAAACCACGGCACATATATCAACCAGCAACATTACTCGACCTTTCAGGCAAAAAATTAAATTTGACTCGCGGATGCTGTGACAGTATCGCTACATTCCATGCGTGCGCGCGCACCTGCGCGTCATGTCTTCGTGATGCAACCAATCGTTTGTATGTGCCCTGGTGGTCTAGGGGTTTGCACGATTAGCCTTCACTTCGGCGACTCAAGTTCAAACCCCGTCGCTGTTTTAATTTTTTTTTAAGGTTATATTTCTAAACTGTTTTTTTCTTGTTTTTGGGTATGTCTTGGGTTAGATTGGGTTAGCACCTGGTTAGTTTCCTTTTCTTGAGCCCCCGTAGCGAGCGGTAGCGAGCGGAGGGCCATTCTAAAAGTGAAATATGGCATGGAATGTAGCGATACTGTCACAGCATCCGCGAGTTTAAATTTGACCTTGCTAATGTCAGTTGGGTAGGAAAAGTCAGGGCTGGATTTGAAATATATATAAGTATAATTTTCCTTTAAAAGCCGTAATATAAAATTTCAAATATCAATGGGTTATGAAATATATGTATGCCTTGTTGTATGAGCAGGAAATCTAAAAAAATTCTTCTTGGAATAATATCTCTGGTTTGTACACGTTCTTATTACTTAAACACCATGACTTTTTGCATTACACAATGTCATAAACAACGTTCGTCTCTCACAATTTCAATTATTTGGCATATACACGCCTATGGTTTTGATTTAACTCCAATAGCGATAAAATAAACCAGTCGTAAAAACACGACGCCGCTGGCGGCAGTTTGGCGGATTTCCTACTAACGAATATCTTGCGCGCGGACTTGCGCAGATGCGAAAAATGAAGATGTGATATTGCTGGTTGTTATATGTGCCGTGCCAAAACTATATCGAATTTAAAAAAAGAACCAAACATAACCTTAAAAAAGTCATCTGTTGGCACTGACGGGAATCGAAACCGAGCCGTCGTATCACAAGGACAGCGTCTAACCACTAGACCATCGGGCTTGCTGAAAGCAATTGACTGAAAATTAAAAGCAATAGCGGTTAGGACGCGCCGGTCTGAAAGCGTTCCCGACGCGATTATGTCAGAAGTATTATAATATATCACTTCACGTGTGGCCCTCCGCTCGCTACGGAGGCGCAACCAACAATAACTAACCATAACTAACCCAATGCATACCCGAAATGAAGAAATAAAACTTTACAAATAAAGAAAGTCTTACAACCAACGGGAATCGAACCCTAGCCGCCCGCATGACAAGCAAAGACTCTGCTCATCACACGACTACACCGCTTGAAACGACTTTGCTGAACCGAATGGGTAATTCTTATAATGTCGCGTCACGCGCAGTATATCGCCATCGGGAACGATTTTAGACCGGCACGACCTAGCCGCTATTATTGAGCCTTTTTCCAAACTCGCCTCTAGCGAGCAGCGGTTATAAACCATAATGGGCGGGACATGGTTTAGTTATTAGAGGGTTTGTTTACTATTTTAAAACATCTAATATTTCACTCACGCTTGGCCCTCCGCTTGCTTCGCTCGCTACGGGGCTCAACAAACAGGACCTAACCAAGCGCTAACCCAAGGCGTACCCACAATTAAAAAAAAAGCCTTGGCTAGAGGCGAATTTTTTCCAATAATGTGTCAAAAACTGAGCATGCCCGCTTGCAGCCTGTCATGCCGGTCAAATCCGGTGTACCTATCCGTGTTTATATATCGTTTTTTACAGTTTACAAATAATATTTGCGTTTGTATTTGTAGTTTAAAAGTCCAATTCAAATTCCAATATTTTAGTTTTATTTTCAGAACTTATAGCCTAAGCCTATGTGTAACGTATCTGTTTACAGTGCTTAAAAATGTACATTCTAATTTGTTTTTAATGTCACTTTTGGGTAAATTAAACAGCAATATTTTAGTATTATTTATTTTTATGGAAGAATCTGGTTTGGACAGTTTTTTTTAACAAATCCTTGTAATTTTAGGGGTATGATATGTTCCAGTACTATCAATAGACGACGACGTACCTCTAGACGAAAATTAGATAAGTTTCCAAAATGACCAAAAAATTTGAGTTTGATTGGCATATACCGGTGCCAGAACCCCTTTTAACTGGATGTGCTTTTGATAGATGGACAGAGGAAAGAGACAACTATGAACTCGAGCAGAAAGCTACATTCAAAGTAGATGAATATGGTTTCTTCATATATTGGAAAAGTGATGGGCATGTAAGTGTAGTTTATTTACATTTGCAAATTCAATCAGGCAGATTAGGTTGTTGAAAGAGATTATTGAATTTTTAATACAAGAATAGGCCCTATGCTGAATATTATTGTTTCAAGCATAATCCCTTGTTGGTCAATAATATTCAAGTTGGTAAAATATTTATGGTAATATTGGTAATTGTTTAATATAAAACTAGATTTATAGATTGACATAACATAAGCGTAAGAAGTTAAACATTCAAATTTAAGGCATGTGATTATAGATTTATTTATATGTAATAATAGCCTACTTCATCCCAAATAGCGTTAGTGTCTTGTATGAACAATTTTTGAATCTAACTTGAGTGGCAAATCTAAATCCAAATATGTTATAATTGGCGACTTTAATATTTCAAGTTATGTAAACCATCTTTGCTGTAATAACACTTTAAATACTCTTACCTCTCTTGTCATTTAATAATTTATAATTTAGTTCAGTTAAATCCGAGGGGTAAACCGCTGCCAAATATTTGTACACCAGATTACACATTATTGAGTGACTACACGGACTTCACCTGATATTACACAGAATTCACCGAAGATTACACGGACTTCACCAGAGACTATACAGACTTCACCTCAGATTACACATGCTTTACAAGATTACACAGATTTTACATATGATTTCACATGATTACACTGGATTACACAGATTACACATATGAATGCACAGACTTCACACTTATGTGAATATACGTATTTAGTAAATTATAACAACTATTCGTTTAAAAAAGGAGCAGTTCTAAATTATTTCAATGTCTTTAATTAAAATAAAAATCCAAAAAATTAAATCATACAACAAATATTATCAAAAGTAACATAAATTCTTTGGTGAGATAAGTAACTACCTAACTTAAGCAGTTTAATTCAATTAATAGCTTAAGAAATAACAGCTTCAAATTATTCTAATGTCTAATATAAAACAAAAATTTCCATACGACTAAACTATTGCAATTTAGGTCCGGAAAAATAATATAAAATAAATAATACCTACTCGTAAAAACAATAAACAATAGGTTTAACTATTGCCAACTGAGTTGCCAACTTATTAACAAAAAAAACGTAACTAAACTAAAACTTATGTAGCACAAAGTTGCTAAAATGATGCTATCTATGCCAAAGAACCAAAATACAGTTTAAGTCAAACTTACATAAATATTTGCAAATAATAATATTATGAATTTTCCCGAAGTAGAAATAATATGCTTTTTTTCCGTTTTACACATACGGAAATAAAAAAATATATTAATTGGGAAGAAAACGGAGTGAGGTAGTATCTGTTAAGTTACGTATTTAATTTTTGTTTATAATGTCTTTGAGTTTGTAACAGGCCACTTCTGGCAATTTGAAAGGGAGCGTTTCCAACCAAATCTAGATATAGGGCCATAAAATATAAAATGAACAATGTCGACGTCGTCGTCTGATCTGGGCCAAATAAATTGTCCTAATTTAGATTTCAAATTTTTTTATTTAAAATATTCGCTAATGACTTCTTCAATTACTCTTCCTAGGTACCACTGAAATAACAGCGTAGTATTTCTCCACAACAATTTTAATATTCAGTGGAACTCTAACTTCCGTAGGGTCTTCACGAGGGGTTAACCGCTGACTAGAATGTGTACACTAACATACCATATTTGACAAATAATACCAAAAATACCAGAAAATACCAATATTATCACTTACCACGGACCCCAATGTGTCGTTTCGGCTTTTTCCAACTATTTTCAAAGTGTGTACAAAGGTTCCCACCAGCCTGCAAATTTTGATCCGTTAATGCAGTATTCCGATAGCATCGACATTTCACCAATAACTACTGATGATATAGTTGCAGCAAGCAAAAAAACTTTAAAACAAGATCACCTCTGACCCCCACTTCATTGTTAGAGACTGTTCCATCGTTTTATGCGAGCCACTGTATCATATCTTCAATCTGATCCTGGAACTGGGCATATTTCCCGAAACCTGGAAGGTTGTAAGAGTCTGTCCCATTCATAAGAAGGGCGATCGAACAGTTATTGAGAATTATCGTCTTATCTCCATCTTATGTAACTTCTCCAAAATATTCGAGATTACAAAAATTGTTTGTTATTCAAAAACGAACTCTAAGGTGCAGTAAGAAAATGAAATTTCGAGATAGTTGTAGGGGTGTTTTTAGAAGGGAAGGCATAATGACAGTTTATGGTTTATATATCTATGAATCACTTACGTTTTTCTTTAAAAATAGGGATAGTTTTGAGTTGCTTAATGGTCATGAATACAATACAAGGACTTTAAATGTAAATTATCCAGTTCATCGTTTAACACTCACTGAAAAAAGCCCATATTACGCATGCCGTCGACTATTTAATAAGTTGCCAAATGAAATTAAGAGAATAGAAAGCCTCAGGGTATTTAAAGGTAGTGTTAAGCGTTTGTTAATTGAAATGGAGCCCTACTCTTTTGGCGATTTTCTGGATGATGCCCAAACTATGTAAAATTTGAATAAGATAATATTAAGTAGTTGTCTTTTGTTGAATGGTGTTGTCAAGACTGACGCGATTTCTTTTATGTGAAATATATTTCTCTTGGAATGTATGTATAACACATTTTGGAATAAAGCTAATTTATTATTATTATTATTATTATTATTATTATTATTATTATTATTACCCTGTACAAATTTTACCAACATCTTTGTTATTAAATTGCTTTATTACTCCTTCGTTAGAACAAGGCTGGATTATGGATCACTTGTAAATTTGTAATACTAGGGAAAATCACTGTATAGATAACATATTTACAAATTTTAGTGACATGTTGAGTTCTATTGTGGGCGTTTTTGATCCTTTACTCTCGGACCATAGGGCGGTGGATGTGGCCGTGTCGCTGCCATCATCTGATGCCCGTGATGTAGTAAAACCGCAACCAACATTGTATCGCCCTCTTACTCATAGAGGTCAATTTCTGTTCTTTCAGATTATGGAAGCAGCAGACTGGACCTTCTTGAATCACGAGGCCTCTGCAGAATTAGTTTGTAACCTCTTTGTGGATAAAATAAATAATGCCTTGAACAAAGCATTTCCTGTTGTTAAAAGGGTATTAAGGGATCGAGGCAAGGTCTCGTGGTTTACGGAGGAGCTAAAGGGAATGAGAGAAACACTTAATTTATTGCATGAAATATATTGTATGACGCGGTCTCCTCTGATGCATGATAGCTACATAAGTTACCGCAGAGAGTATCGTAATGAAATAAATAAGGCCAAAGTAACGGCAAATTCAAATTTTATAAAGAGTGCTGGGAATAGGGTAGGGGCAGCCTGGCAGGTCATCAACTCTTCTCGAGGTTGTGTTGGTCGCTCTTCTGAGGGCGCGAACATAGATGCTAATGAATTTAATGACTTTTTCGCAGATGTTGCGGACAGCATAGTCGGCGGCCTGCCGCTGCCGAGTGTGTCGGCTGAGGACTTTGTGAGAAGGATGAGGGTCCCCTGTGGGACTGGCTTTTCCTTTGGCCAGGTATCCTACAACGAGGTGAGAAGTGCTATTGATGGACTAAAAAGAAGGGAAAGTCGGGATATCTACGGTATGAGCAGAAAGCTACTCATGGGCATAAAAAATATAATTATAATTCCTCTAACAAAGATCATTAATAAATGTATACTCGAGGGTGTCTTCCCCAGTTGTCTTAAACTAGCAAAAGTTATTCCTATTCACAAAAAAGGAGATATGTCTGACATAAACAACTATCGACCTATTGCTCTTATACCAGTAATTGCTAAGGTCTTTGAGAGACTGCTTAAGAATAAGTTGTGCACATTCTTTGAGGGAAACAAACTATTTTTAAATAACCAATTTGGCTTCAGGGCAGAACTCTCCACTGTCCATGCTGTTGACTCCCTTTGTAGATCTGTCTTGAAGGGCTTCGAGAGGGGGTTGTACGTTGGTTCCACCTTTTGCGACCTCTCGAAGGCTTTTGATACCATGTCTCATTGGGTGCTTCTCAGCAAGCTATCGTTTTATGGTTTTGATGGTCCTAGCATTTCTCTTATGCAAAGCTACCTTACTGACCGCAGACAGGTCACAGCTTATGGGGGAGTCATCTCGGGTGCGAGGTCCACACAGCATGGGGTACCACAAGGCTCCGTTCTAGGACCTATTATCTTTTTAATTTATGTCAACGATCTACCGATGGCTCTGAATGACGGTGAACTTATTCAGTTCGCTGACGACACGTCAGTCATAAATTCTAGCGCTGATATGGGAACCCTGCATCAGAAGATGATTGAGAGTCGTGAAAGCCTGAACAGTTGGTTCGTTGCGAATCGCCTCAGCCTTAATGCAGGGAAGACGGAGACTGCGATCTACTCACTGAGACCTCACAACCATGATGACCGGCCTGCGGTAAAGTTTCTGGGTGTGCAGATTGACCCTGGACTAAGATTTGATAAGCATGTAGACTACATCTGTGGAAAAATCTCAAAATCGATATTTTTATTAAAACAACTAATCAGGACGGTGGAGCACGGTGTGTGTGTGATGGCTTTCCATGCTTTCATACAGTCACTCTGTTGTCACGCTATCTTGGTTTGGGGACACTCTGCGCACGCTAGCAGGGTCTTCGCCTTGCAGCGCAGAGCTGTGCGTGTTCTTGCTGGTTTGGAATATCGCGCTGATGTAAGAGGGGCGTATTGTGACCTGGGGATACTCACTGTTCCTTCGAGGTATATCTTGGATTGTTTGGTGCATGCAAGAAGCTCATCGAATTACCAACACCAGAGTGGCACTCATGATTATTTCACTAGGGGGAGAAATGATCTTAGCATCGATTATTTGCGACTTCGCAGGTCATTTAACGCTACCCTGCACTATGCCCCTGCACTCTTCAATAGGCTACCTTCCGAAGTCAGAGGCCTGAGCCCGGTTGCGTTCAGGGCAGCAATAAGGCGGTATCTTGTGGGGAAGTCATTTTATTCACTGCAGGAATTTTTCAGCTTACGAGCACATGATATTGACATTGAGTGATATTGAATTTAATGATGACTACTAGTCCAGCACCTTGACAGTGTTCTTGGTATGGATCCTGCACAATATTTTATATTTTGTATTTTGTTTGATATTTTTGCTGTGATTGTCTGTGTACAAGGCCTGAATATGAATATGTTTATATATATGTTTATGTTTATGTCTCATTTTAAAATTGTATTTCAATTATTATCTTGACAATCACCATTTAAGCATATTATGTAAGATTTTATATTTTCTGTTTTTTAGTATTAGGTGTTTATTTTAGTAAACATGTGACGTGTGTAAAAAACTTCGTGCTTTATAAACATGAATAAAGAAATTTGAATTTGAATTTGAATTTGTATGGTGTTCGTGGTATGATTGCCACATTGATTCGTTGGAGGCTGTGCAGAGGCGATTCCTCAAGTATCTTATGTTCAGAGAGGACGGTAGATATCTACCCAGACAAAGGGTTTCATCATTACCTTTTGTTGTCTAGATTCAGGGAACTGTCGCTGTCTGCGCGCAGAGACTCACAATCGCTGACATTCCTATATAAGCTTCTCAATGATGTGATTGATTGCCCCTTTTTTTGGAAAATATACCATTTCATGTACCGCGTTTAGGAGCTAGACAACAACCCGCGTTCAGTCTGAGACTGGAGAGATCTAATATTCCATACCAGAGCCGCATTTATAACATGTGCAAAAATTTCAATCTTGTATCAAACGCCGATCATTTACATACCAGCAGCTTGTCTAACATCCTGAAATATCTGCGTGAGGCGTCTGGTTTCCCACCTTAACTGTATCTCCACATTCTTCATCTTCATTTTTCATCTGCATTTCCCTTCTTTTCATTCCTTACTTCTTTGTCACTTCTTATTTTGGCTTCATTTGTTTTTTTAGTTTCCTATCTTTCTTTGCGTTATTCGTAAAGTTCTTGATCGGTTTTGTTCCTCTGCATTCCTTATTTTTAGTCTTAATTTAATTTGCTAGTTTATTTTTATTATTACTATTATTTATATTAGGTATATTTTATTATTTTTCTTTGTGTAACAATCTAACAATATTTTTGTGAATTACTTGTTCTTAATTTGTATGGGAATTTCCTGTAATTGGGCGTTTGCCTGTTGGAAATAAAGAGCTTATTATTATTATTATTATTATTACCATTGAAAATTTTCTCCGAATAATGGCTTCTTGTATATACTACTTTTAAAAAATTATGGTAGATTAAGCATTGGATAGTGGGCAATTAACGATTATCGGGATCAAGCAAAAATTATGGTAGATTCCGATAATTATCTAGCATTTGGCAACCCTGTTTAGGACATCGAACGGGTAGTTGCGACGTTGTGACATGTACCTTGTGAATTATGCATAGTTATAGCGCATGCGCATGTTAAATAATTGTACACAAATACCATAAGGATTACACGGACTTCACTACTATTTCACGGATTACACAGGATTACACTCCAAGATTTCACGGATTACACTAGATTACTCGTTGATTACACACGGATTACACATAAGTACATGCAGATTTCACATGACTACACATAGATTTCAAGATTTCACATGATTACACGTAGATTACACGTGATTACACAAAATCTGTACACCAGATTACACCAGCGGTTTACCCCTCGGTTAAATCAGGTCAGAAATGGTAATAATGTTGTTCTTGATGTTGTGATTTCCTCTTTTGATGGTGTGCGCCATGCGGGTCGACAAAACAGATGATGCCTTGGTTCCAATTGACAAACATCATCCATGTCTGAGCATATGCTTGAAAACTAAAGAACGTGTTGAACCCTGAAAATTTGTAGCATTAACGAAACTAAATTCTAAAAAAGCTGATTTCGTGCTAATGTATAGACTTTTCAGAGACCAATACTGGAGTGACTTTGAGAGCTTTCCTGATGTCAATTCGGCATTGGAGTATTTTTATGCCAAACTGGCAAACTTGTTTGAGAAATGTGTTCTGAAGTCAACTCAGATAGATAAAAAATACCCAGTCTGGTTCAATAAAGAGATAATTAACCTTCTTAAGCAAAAACACAATTATTTTCTCAATCTCATTACTGGACACACAAGTATTTTTCTTTTAGAAGCATTATTGAAAATAAAATTAAAATTGCACATTCTAAATATCTACAGGATGTTGAATCAACCTTAAAAATGAACCCTAAAATCTTTTGGTCTTTTTTAAAAACTCTAAAGGATTTTCCTGATATTTTGGGGAAAATGTCTCTTGGTGGTTTTGCCGATTTTTTTAAATAATTTTTTATCAATGACGAAGATATAAGCTGCACAGCGGCCAAGTCTAAGTCATTCTCTGGTAGCAGATTAATCTCCACACAAGAAATAACGAAAGTAGTGAAGAAAATTAGGGCAAATAGGGCGGTTGGCCCCGATGGGATCCCGACTTATATCTGGATAGGTTGTAGTGAGTACTTGTCTAAACCTTTGGAATGTCTGTTTAATTTAATCTTATAAACCTTAGTTTATCCTGATCAGTGGAAAGTTAGTAAAATAATTCCAATTCACAAGGCGGGAGCCAGACATGGAATAAATAACTGCAGGCCCATAAGCATTGTAAGCGCGGTTTCAAAATTTTTTGAGGTTGTCATTTTTGAACGATTATATGATGAAATCTCTGGTTGTCTCTCAACATGTTAACATGGCTTTTTACCTAAAAAGTCAACATTTACTAACTTATCCTCCTTCTGTCAGTTTGTTCACGAAGCTCTCAACAACAAATCTCAGGTGGATGTTATATACACCGACATGGAGAAGGCGTTTGACAGAGTGAGGCATTATGTAATATTGAGATCTTTGTCTGATTTGAATGTTTCTCTGTATCTTCAAAATTTGATTAAATCTTTTTTGAATAGTAGGTTTCAGTATGTTGAGGTTAAAGCATGCAGGTCGGTTATTTTCGCGAGTACGTCGGGAGTTCCTCAGGGATCCAACTTGGGTCCTCTTTTGTTTTTAGCAGCTGTAAACGGTATGGCCGGTGGTATCAAGAATGCTCTGGGGTTGTTGTTTGCAGATGACTTTAAATGTTTCTATCAAATTGATTCTGTTGACGATTGTGAGACCCTACAGCATAACTTTTGCGTCGTGGCTGACTGGTGTGATTCGAATAGCTTTAATTTAAATGTAAGTAAATATGCGTGTATGTCTTTCACATTGAATCATAATGTTATTGGCTATGACTAGTCTTTAAATGGAGTCAATTTATGGCGAATAAGGATCTTGGTGTAATCTTTGACCAAACATTGTCTTTCTCAAGCCAAATAATATCTAAAATTGATAGTGCACAAAAAATAGCAGGCTTTATTGTCAGGAATATCAGAGTTTTCAGCACGGATGTTTGCTGGCATCTTTTTGATAGCATTGTGTTGCCAGTTTTGGAATATGGGAGCATAATATGGTCCCCTCAGGATAGTGTGTGGGTAACATTTATTGAAAAAGTGCAGAGAAGATTTTTGAAGTGCATGTATTATAGGAATTATGGTGTATATCCTCGGAGAGGGTGTGACAACGAATACCTTTTAGGAGTCTTTGACAGACTTTCCTTAGTAAAGGAATCGACCCTTCCAACTCAGGGCGACGCTAAGCACGGATTTTGTGCAATCGTCGAACCTCTCTCCTCAAACACCACTATAGTGATTTATCAGAATATTCGGAGTGTGAGAACTAAGACCGACGAGCTTTTGAGATCCAGTCACGCTTGCAGCTATGATCTGATTGCTCTCACCGAAACATGGCTGAACGATACATTTTTCAATTCTGAATTGTTCAGTGATCAATATTGTGAACTACTAAAAAGCATAAACCTACTAATTAAATATCACCTTGTCCTAAGTTTGAATTTGAACTTGACAAATGTTATATAAACATTCACTGTTAATTATAAACAACTTGAGCGGCCGATTTTAATCCTTAATGATGCAGCCATCAGCATTTTGTAGCAAAATATAAATACGCAGGCAAACGCCAAGTTCATCAGGCTTTCGGATCTCTCAATTCCGCTCAATCTAGTTGCGGTACAGCGCACAGGTGCGTACACTTCTAGTTCTATTCCACAACCCCCTTATCTGTGAACACCTGGACACAGGTCCAGGGCGATCAGGTCCTTACCTAACCTGAGTGGACGTATGCATAGGTATACGGCATCTGGGGGCTACTAAAAGTAGAGAGAGTCGAATTTACGAGTGAAATATCAGAATTTCCAGTAAAGGGATAGTTTTTGGGGAGTTTTAAAAAAGTAATGAAAGTGCCTTAGCAATGTGTGAATCTGTGATAAACTTAAACCAGAAAGACTTACCTTATAAATATCAGAACGAATACATAAATAAAAGACAACTCCGCTCACATAAACTTTTCAAGAAAAGCTTTGAACTAAGCCTCCCTCATAATTCAGCTATAAATGTAAACACGCCTTTATTAATATACAGTCTTAACCGTTGTTAAGTTTGTTTGTAAATAAACTTTTTTTTTGTTTTTATCGATGTGTCTCCTTTATTATTTCTTCTCAACTTGACGTAGTGCGTTCCTAAATCTGAGCTACTCTCCTACACGCTAAGTAAGGCGTGGCGTCACACCAAGAAAAAATACAATTCGTGACAATATACTGTCTATCGAAGAGACAGGGACTATTTTTAACACATACGAGGATGTATGGCTTCTGGTGAGCATTGGTGGGTGCAAGCTTGTTGTGTGTTGTGTCTATATACCTCCCAATTCGACCGCTGAGTGCTATCGGTCTTTCTGTAACACATGCGAACCTCTGCAAAATAAGTATTCAAGTCATAAATTTTTAATATACGGCGACTTTAACCTTCCTCTGATCAGGTGGACTCTGGAGGATGACTCATTGATTCTAACGGAATTTCACTCACAGTCTGCCGAGATTCTCATCGACTCAATGTAATTTATTAAGTTGCAGCAGATGAATTCGGTTCAGAACTGCCTCGGTAGAACACCTGATCTGATCTTCGCTGATAACCTGGATGATTTTTCTGTTTCGGCTTGCTCTCTTCCACTGCTGCCAATGGATAAATATCATCCTGCCATGGAAGCACATTTTCGCATCCGACTCGTCAAGATTTTGAGAAGCAGCTGCAGGGTTGCTCTGTATCAGTTTCGTAGAGCCAGTTACTCCGAACTGAATCAATTTTACGAGGAGATTGACTGGTCCTTCATATCAACTATTGTCGATATTGACGGAATGATTTGTCGCTTCTATGAGTGATCTTCGAGGGCATCGATCGCTTTGTGCCGAGGAAGTGTGTCGCTACTGAGAAGTATCCTAAATGGTTTGATGGTGGGCTTCGTAAATGCATTTCTCAGAAGAACAAGACTTTATAAAAGATATAGGAATTCTGGTCTTGGTAGCGACTATGATGCTTTCTCTGCTGTTCGTCGTGAGGTTAAGATTTGAACTGAAATGTGCTACCTCCTTACGCACACAGAACATCTAATCCCAGAAAACAACGGTCTCAAAAGGAAATCTAATCTTCCAGCCCGGATGTCGTACAACAGCCGAGTCCTCAAGAGATAGCTGAGACATTTGCCTCACACTTTCAGTCGTCATATTCCCACTACAATGAAGTGGACTTAACACACATCAAGTCCGTTGAGTTTGCCACCACTTTGCCCTTGCACAGCTTTGATGTCGGGGAGGTCACTGAGAGGTTGAAACAGCTCGATGTTTGCAAGAAGGCGGGTCCGGATGGGATCCCCACAATTTTGTTGAAAAATTGCTCATCTTTGGCTGCGCCATTGCGAGGTATCTTTCAGAGGTCAATTGATTGTGGCTGTTTTCCTGCAATGTGGAAGTTCTCCAATCTTCAACCTGTTTAACTTATAAGAACTATATCGTTTCTGAGTGGCACGGTTTTTACAAACGACGCTCAACTACCACTAACCTCGCTGTATATCAAAATTTTTTAGTTTCCTCAATCGAGGCAGGATATCAGGTTGACTCCATTTACACCGATCTATCTAAGGCATTTGACAGCGTTTGTCATTTGCTTCTGATTAGGAAACTCTCACAGATTGGAGTCACGGGTAGCTACTTAGCATGGATCGGTTCCTACCTCTCTGAGCGTCGTCAACGTGTGGTGGTTTGTGGACGTCCTTCACGAGAGATTTGCGTAACATCGGACGGTGCTCTTCTTGTTATTCGTTAATGATGTAATGTCCTGTTTTGGGTCGTCCCGCGTTCTCTTATATGCGGACGACTTAAAGTTCTACAACACCGTCAGCTTACAATCTGATCTTCTAACTTTTTCAAAATCAAGGTTTCTAAGTGCACACTTACAGCATCATAAACAATGAATTTATTGAAACCGTGGAATCTGTCAATGATCTGGGTGTGACATTTGATTGTAAGCTATCCTTTAATCAGCATATGGATGGTATTGTTCTCAAGGGTTTCAGATTGCTTGGATTTGTGAAGCGTAACACTAAATTTATTAACGACACTAAAGCACTAATGTGTTGATATAACTGTCTGGTCCGTAGCATCCTCGAATATTGCTCAGTTATTTGGTCTCCTCTTTATGCCGTCCATAGGAACAGACTTGAGCAAGTGCAAAATAGATTTGTAATGTATCTATTATACAAACATCGTTTCCCCTCCCCTGGACTCACCTATAAGACCAAGCTGTTGCTGTGTGGTATGCAGAGTCTCGAACGTAGAAGGAATGATTCACTGCTTCTCGTCACATTTAAACTTCTGAACAACATGGTTGACTGCTACCAATTGGTGGAGCTGGTTCTTTTGCTTGTTCCACTCAGACATACAAGGCAACTACATCTATTTTACGAACCTTCACATAGAACCAACTATAGCCACACTGCGTTCGTTGACAGAATGATGTGCAACTACAATAGACTCTATCTCTTAGGGGGTTACATTCTGTATTTTGTTCGTTTTTTATTTTGTGTCTACCTACTTATTGTTGTGCAATTGTTCCCTTTACTGTTTATATAGTTTGCACTGCATTGTTTTCGTTGATTTATTATTATTTTTCTTTATTGTGCCAGTTGTAACTTCTATATTGTTCCGTAGTGTATTGTTTGCTTAAATAAATAAATAAATAAATAAAAACTATATTCCTGAAATAAAAATCTGGCCTATTGCACCGATCGACCATTTAATATCAAGTTTTTATCACAAAATCGTTATAATATTTCAATGATCCTCGCTTTTTTGGGAAGGAAGGAAATAAAAAAACAAATCGTTTAATACAAACATTTTTCAAATAAATTTTTTTGCAGCTATGTAAGTAACTAATTTCTATCTTTAATAAATTTTAAAGTTACTTGGCAAGTATACTAATAACAAAAGAACAAAACATTCACCAGTGGCATAACGGTTAAGCTATTGGCAATTCACTACTACGATTTTAGAGACCATAGTAAATTTATTTATTCGTGAATATCCCCAATATTGGCATTTAGTCCAATAAAGGGGTACTTTCACCTCGAAACAAATCAGGTAGAAGATTTTATTTTTTTTATCTTGTTTATATTGTCGAAAGTATGCAGAAACCAAGTTTTCGACCTCCTACACCCTTGGCGCAACTAACTGTAACCATAAAACCACAAAATTTTCGGCACCTTTCCGGATTTTCAGCTATAACTCATTTTCTATGCGTCCTAGTAACCACTATTCTATATTCACATTGAAAGTAAATAAAAGAACAAACAACTTTCATATGAAAATATTTTTCCTAAATTGAAAACTAAGCGAGCTACAGTTCGTCAAAAATCTGCAAAATTTCTCATGTGGGTGTGCATGTGTGGATGTATGTGATACGAATTTAAAAACGTTTGTAGAAAAAATGAGAAAGCAAAATTATAGCACTTGTTTTATTTAGTTTATTTTTAACTTAAAAATGTAATTAAAAATTTGCAGTAACTTAAAAGTGAAATGAATGTAATAATTATAATGTCAATTTTGCCCTCTTTTGGATGGTCCGGGCTCGTCAATTTCTTCATCGTCTTTCAAGTCCCCTTCATCTATGGCAGCAACACTTTCTTCCAATTCGAAAAATGGTTCTTCACCTTTATCTATTTTCACTTCAGGAACGTTCTCGCAATAAAGGCCACAACAATGCTTGCATGCAGTTGAACAGTGCAAGCCAGATTTGCGATAGCCGCAAGCTGCTGTGGACCTTTTTTACAGGAAAAAGACACAATTTTGAGGAGGAATTCAGGAGCTGCATCTTTCGTCATTGTGACTGGTTGTACACTGGACGACCCTTGCCTCCATCCACATTGCAATGGATCATTGTTTCTCCCCAGCCATGCTTGCAGTTGGTGATATGTGCGCATTGAGTGCAACCTTGCCGCATCTGATGTTGGTGGCAGGCGTGCTAGATTGGATGCGTTTTTTGACGCTGTTTTAGAAACATTGTGTATCTTAACTATCGTCCAGTGTTTCACAACTATTTTGCCCATACATTGCCAAGATGATCTGTTCCCCTTGTTTCAGAGTCGATCTTGGTCGATTTTCTGAACAAAAAGAGATGTGCTCGTAGGCATTGAAATTTTACCATAGTGCTAGTTCTAAAGTCATTTTGTAAATAAAACAAAAAGCTTTAGCATTATATGAATATTTTAATAAGCTACTTTACTTGAAAATAACTAGAAGCTCATAAATTCACAAAATATAAACAGTGAATTATTGTACGTAATCAGTGCTACGATGTGAACAATATTAGTCAAGGCAAAGTTTCGACCTTGAATAATATGACATAAATAAAACTCTTAAAATCTAAAGCAATGCATAAACAGTGGTAATACTTTACTAATATATGTTTATAAACATAACCTTGAATCTATGTACAGTTAAATGTCAATTAGTTCCTGCGGAACAGCTACTTATCAACTATATTAGCTGATTTAGCTTTGGTATGAAATACAATAATATACAAGCGATAATAACAGGATTAATATTACCTTAGAGTTCACCTATAAGCTAATACGTACACTATGAACACCATTGACGAGACACGTTCAATGTTCAGGAGGTTATCTTCTAACACTGGGGAAAAGTCACTTTGAAAAACACTAGATCTATGGCTAGCTTCTATTTACAATGTAGTTCACTTTCTTGCAAACAAGAATGACTGGAATGTAGTGGTTTGATTTTGGTATGCAGTTAGTGCATTGGCATGACATGAATGCCTTGTGAATGCGGCTTCTTGGTACACGCATGAATGATTAGTAAATATGCTATACTGATAGCATAAGTAAGCTGAGCTTCGCGTAGGGGATATAACCTTGTGATAGCTTGAGTATATTGGCAGACTAGTGCCGTTTAATCCTTATATGAGAATAAGTCATGAGTAGGTATGCAGACTAGTGCAGAGTAATCCTTATATTAGAATAAGGCAAATAGTATGGCAATCCAGTGGTATACTGGTAATATAGAATGTTCCATGGGCAAGACCATTGGGGACTGTGCAGCGCATGGCAGAGCCTTTGAGAATTAGGGAGATCAGTGGGTCTCCATAATGGCAGTAAAGATGCCGAGAAATACCTTTTTGTAGGCTTAGTACTAGAGATCAGTGGGTCTCCATAATGGCAGTCAAGATGCCGAAAAATATCTTTTTGTAGGCTTTGTGAGAATGTGATTGTAAACATGTTCGTTTACTTACTTGAGATTCCGAGACTATGCTCAATTGAGTGTGGTTTTAGACAGGGCTCGATTGTAGAACTCTCATGGATGAGACCAATTGGGACGCCATTGCTCGGCGTGAGACTCGTGAGAATAACGGCAGTATGTTTGCCAATAAATACCTTATTGTAGGCTTGATATGACGATGATTATGCCAGGATATCACTTGAGTAACGAACTAGACAGATTATGAGGTATCAAAACGTGAAAACTTCCCGGCATGGCGGCTAGCGCCAGCCGGCTAGAAACGGGGGTGCGTCTTTTGCGACTTACATGGTCGAGGTTCAAGAGACTACTTCATTCTAGAACGTGGGAACTAGGTCAACTTGAAGAAGTTGTTAACGCCCCTTCCGGCGGGATGATATAGAAAGAATAGAATAGAAATAGAAAGGACGAATAATGTAAATACTGAGCAGTTACGTAAACCTTTACGTCAGCGATTGTCTAAATTAACCTTGTGAATGTTAACACAAATCCGGTCGAAATAGTTAACTAGTTTTTATTAAAATTGATTCTTAAAGATCATGAATTTAGGAGCTAACTTGATTACTTCCGTTAAGAGACAGTTGGTCGACTCGGTCGCCGGGGTATAGCGGGAAACGCTATGATTGGTCAGATGAGTTTAGGATGCGCGGCCTGCTCCAAATGAGTAAAGGTGGTTACAACAGATGGCGCTAGTAATACAGCCCGGATAAAGCGCGAAGCGCTATGATTGGTCGGAGGCCTTTTGAGGACGCTTAACTTTTAGCTTTCTAGACTGTCTAGCGCAGTGGATAAACGTGGTAAACAAGAGATGGCTTTAGTAGTATCGCCAAGGTTTTAATTTGTTTGGAATGCGAGGACAGTGGCGTGGAATGTTAAACTGTACAAAAGTTAAATCGTTAGATTTGAAGACGTGGTCAAAAATGGTTTTTGAACTACCCCTGCCTGATGTATGATTTCTTGTGAGGTTAGGGCTTGAGAGAATTTGGTTGCATGGTCTTTTAGACATGGTTGGTTTTGAATGAGGTAGCAAAATTTGGTTTTTCCATGGCTGAAAAATGCTGAAGTTTTGTCACACCCTGTAAATGCATGGATGAAGAGAACATGTGTCGGATCAAATTTGAAAGAAGATGTTGAGTACCATAAACCTCCTTTTTTCCTTTCCCTGGTTTATAATGAAAGTACAAGTTCTCGTAGGTATGTGCTATGTCCGTTAGCAGAACGAGGACATCAATATCCTCACTTACTATTGCAACATTTCCAGATGCTGCCTGGGAAATAGCTACTGCTCAGCTATTAATCTATCTGGATCTTCTGGTGCCTGTTGAACTTAGATGGATGCCCCCATTTTGCAATGTTTGCAACAGCATCAAAATTAATCGGTTTTTGCTCCTCTCGTTTGAAGATACTTTTCCTGCGTCACTGCAGCATTTGTTTCTTCATTGGAAACTATATCAGCTGAAGTACTTAATATCTTCAAACGACGAAACCTCTCGGACGCCTTTGTTCCTCTCCGTTCAGCATCACTTGGGTAGCCATCAAATATAACCGTGCTGTTTTTCCATAGTACTTCTTTAAGCAGGCTTCGTATTTTTGACATATGGTACTAATTTTTTTATTACGATTTCAAACAACCTTATGCAGGAGGTATCCCCCGTCCACAACAATTTATCTTAGGAGTTACGTCTTGAAGAGGTGTGAATGCTTCGTAAGACGATTTTGTTCCTTTGTGAAGACCTTCTTCTGATAACAATGATGTAGGGTACGGAGCTAGTTTGAATGAGAAACAGTGTTTCAAGACTGCTTCACAACACAAATTCTATGAACCAGTGTTAGCGGGTCGATAGAAGTTGTCTTCTTGTTTCTTATCTTCAAAGCAGTACAGGACGCAAGTGAAATAACCTTATCTTTGCGTTTGAACGATACATTCTGAAAGTCTTATCCAATAATTTTGGCTATTCCATTACTTCCAATTTCCAATGAATCCACTGCTGATTGACATAATAACATCAGTTTGTCAGAATCTGTAGTGTCTCGTCTTCCTGCGTCAATGTCTCAAATCCACATGTGGTTCGCTGGTCCCTGATGATACGCCACAGTATTCTTCAATTTTTTGACAAACGTTCTGTAGACTTGTCATCCCTGCAGTCCACGTTGTTAGCACTGAGTCTAAAAACCCACGTCCGTGAGTTAAGCCGCCGGCGACTTTCATCGATTTCATTAATGTTTGCTCTATGGTCATATCTGACCATATACCACTCCAAAATTTGTCACTACGCCTGATCGTAAAGAACCCTTCTTTTGTGAGCTGATTGAACTCGAAAGGATTCATTTGCTCTTTCAATGACAGCATATCCTGCTGATAAAGGTGAGCACTTTTAGCACAAAAGAAATGACCCGCAGCATGAAGGTAAGGAATCATTTTTTAATGGTGTCTAAATGAAGGGTCTAGTTTCCCATTCGTTCTGTTCTAGTGAAGTGCTTCATTAGTGTCACCATCTGAAGATATTGTATCCACAGTTTGGCTGTTGGTCCTCTGCTGGCAATGGTGTGAAGTGCTTTATCAAACTAAGAAATCACACTATTATTTATGTTGTGTTCATGGAAGTTTAACACCGTTGATCTGTTAGGGACAAGTAACAATTCCTCCAATACAGCTATTTCATTATTTGGGAATTCAATCTCCGCAAAGATGAAAGTTGATAACACCATATGAACCAGAATATGAGGTCTTAGTGCTCGGGCGTATGTATGGCCACTCAAGAGATTGTCCAAACTGTTATCAGCATATATAGTGGATAGGAGGTCTTAAGCCGCTTCCTGCCATTATTACAATGAACCACATAAGAAGGTGAAATTCACCTAATCGTACAACTTTTTAGATCACTGTCGCCATTGTTTACTATATCCTTTGCCTTATAGTACAGAGGCTGATCAAAAGTAAAAATGCATGTCTTTTGACCATATTTCATGCATCTTTTGAAGGCCGTCACTAGAGAAGTATATATTGTGTCATAAAAAGTTGGAGGATAGATAGTTCAAGAATGGATGACATAATATTTTTGAATGAGCAGAAGGTAATGTATTTGTAATTTCTTCCATGAACCCACTCCATCCGGGCAAATCAAATTAATATATTCATATATTCAAAGGCTCCATCCAAGTCATTTACTTCACTAAGTTGGTTTAAGTCCAACATCCAACTTAAAGTAAAAAATGAGAAATTTTGCAGATTTTTGACGAACTGTAGCTCGTTAGTTTTCAATTTAGGGAAAATATTTTCATATGAAAGTTGTTTGTTCTTTTATTCATTTTCAATGTGAATATAGAATAGTGTTTGCTAGGACGCATAGAAAATGAGTTATAGCTGAAAATCCGGAAAAGTGTCGAAAATTTTGTGGTTTTATGGTTACAGTTAGTTGCGCCAAGGTTGTAGGAGGTCGAAAACTTGGTTTCTTCATACTTTCGACAATATAAACAAGATAAAAAAATAAAATCTTCTACCTGATTTGCTTCGAGGTCGACCCCCATTTTACGACGCCTTTATTGGACTAATTATTATATTGTCACGACTAACAACCGTCCGAACGTTTTTGTGCTACCCTATAGAGCTAGTCGCCGCCGCCGCCGTGCTGCTCGCTTCTCTGTCTGTATGAATCATCGCCCGGCCAGCCGCGAAGTTTCAGGATCGCTGGAATTATCTCGATGGCCTCGTCGAGATCATATAGAGTGGCTTCGGAATACTTCCCGAATATTCGTGATAGATTGGAGATTATATATAAGCAGACCTAAGTCGAATGTTAATCAGTTAGTTCAGTTAATCATTGAGTGTTGAATAGATATTAGTGATAAAGTTATAAGAGTAGTATAGAGTGTTAAATTGTATACAGTGGTAGTGAATAAAGAGAGTATTAGTTGAAAATAGCAAAGTTGTAATTCTGTTAAGAACCCACGGGAAAAACGTAACATTTGGTGTCAGAAGTCGGATTGTGAAGGGACCGGACTTGCGAAGTATTTTTCGAGGAAAGAAGAGGTACAAGTACGTCAACGAGACCGTTTGATTGTTGGATTCTGGTACCAACATAGAAGACAACTGTATCAGGCACAAGTTAAGTCCCGACATCAGAAGCCTGGTGAAAACCTGCAAGAGTTTGAGGCAGACATTAGACGTCTCATTCAATTGGCCTACCCGGGAGCGACAGAGGAATTTCAAGAGGAACTTGCTGCCCAATATTTCGTGGATGGTATTAGAGATCCAGAAACTCAGAAAATGCTACGCCTAGCCAAATTTGATAACAGCAGCGAAGCTTTGGGTCGAGCCCTAGAAATCGAGGCAGCCTGTAACATCTCCAAGCCAAAAATCAGGGCCGTATCCATCCAGGAAGAAAAGCCAACAAACAGCTGTGAATTAACTGAGATGGGCGAAATTTTGAAGAAATTAACGGAAGTTTTTCAGGCCACAGGGAGATTCCGGGAGCCAATAGAAGATAGGCCACGTAACCGAAATACATCAAATCAGTGCTATAGATGTGGCAGGACTGGGCATTTCAAAAGAGACTGCCGAGTACAACTACGGTCTAGATCTCCATCCAGAGACGCAGCAAATCAGGAAAACTTCAATTAGTCAACATTGCGGGGCGGGTGTTGGCTAAGAAAGATAAAGCCCCCAGGATCGTCTCCATAAAAAGCCTAGGAAAAGCCGCCGACAGTCTAACTATTAAAGGAAAGATCAACGGAAGAGCCATAACAATTACTGTTGACACTGGTGCGGCGGTATCTTTGATAAGGTCCAACAGGGTAAATAGAGTAGAAGTTCTACCCATATCAAAGAATGTAGTTTTACGTACGGTTACCGGTGAGACAGCTGAAGTACTTGGGGAAATGGATATTGAACTTCACCTTGGAAGAATTAAATTACACCACACAGTGTTAGTAGCCGACATAGAAGACGAATTTATTTTGGGAATGGATCTCATTGGCCAACATGGATTCTCTTGTGACAGCTAGCTTAATCTTCTGAAGTTTGGCACCGAAGAGTTCATCCTTAACAAATCAGACGATGGCACACCGATTCAAGTAGTGGCGGCATGTACTGTCAGAATAAGTGGAAATACAGAGCAGATAATTTCTGGAAAATTGAAGAAGGATTTTGGAGGCTGCATCGGACTTATCCAACACCACGATTTGCCTTGCAAACACTTCGTAGGCAAAGCACTAGTCAAAACCGACGGCGAAATACCAATAAGGATAGCAAATATTTCATCCAATTCCATCAAAATTAATAAAGGAGATGTAATAGCCACTTGCGAGCCGGTGCAGTGGGTAACCAGTTGCGAAAAGCGGTCCGAAGTAACACCCTCAACATCACCTAAGGAAGTCATAGAACATTTCCAAAAGTCGTGGCATCATCTGTCTTCCGAAGAACTGAAGAGAGCTACACAATTTATCAAAGAGCAGAGCACAGCCTTTGAAAGGAAAAATGGCAATCCTGGAAGAACGAACATCATAAAACATAGAATCGACACTGGAAGTGCTCACCCCATACGGCAGCATCCTCGGAGGCTACCAGTGACGAAGCAGCAAGAGGTTACCAACATTAGTCAACAAAATGCTTGACGATGGAATTATTGAAGAATCATCAAGCCCATGGTCGTCTCCTGTCGTCTTAGTCACCAAGAAGGATGGGACTACCAGATTTTGCGTGGACTATAGAAAGCTCAATGACGTCACCAAGAAAGACAGCTATCCACTTCCCAGAATTGACGACACGTTGACGACACTAGCGGGTTCCCATTGGTTCTCAACACTAGATTTAAAAAGCGGCTACTGGCAAGTAGGCATCGACGAACAAGATAAGGAAAAGACTGCCTTTTCTACCGGAAGTGGTTTATATCAGTTTAAAGTTATGCCCTTCGGACTATGCAATGCCCCCGCTACTTTTGAGCGTCTTATGGAAGTTGTTCTACGAGGCCTCACTTGGAAGACATGCCTGGTCTATCTTGATGATATAGTGGTAATGGGAAAAACTTTTGAAGAGCACCTACAAAACCTGCATGAAGTTTTAACTAGGATCAAGAATGCTCAGCTCTTACTGAATCCAAAGAAATGTTTTCTTTTCCAACAAAAAGTTGAATTTCTCGGGCACGTCGTGTCATCAGAGGGAATCCAAACTGATCAACGACAGATAACAGCAATCAAAGACTGGCCTCGTCCTCAGGACAAACACGAACTGCGGAGCTTCCTTGGATTATGTACTTATTATAGAAGATTTGTCGAAGGATTTGCAAATATAGCTGCACCTTTGCATGAGCTCACTGAAGAACGAGCAAATTATAACTGGGATCATAACTGTGATTCTGCGTCCAGGAAATTAAAAGCGGCTCTATGTTCTAGTCCAATATTGGGATATCCGGAACAAAAGGGTAAATTTGTATTGGACACAGACGCCAGCAACACCCGCATCGGAGCAGTTTTATCGCAAGTACAAGCAGAAGAAGAACGGGTTATCGAATACTACAGTCGAACACTTCCGAAACCTGAACGTAACTACTGTGTAACCCGAAAAGAGCTTTTGGCAATAGTACGGTCTGTTGAGCATTTCCATCAATATCTGTACGGGCAAGAATTTCTGATAAGGACTGATCATGCAGCACTTAAATGGCTTTTGGATATGAAACAGCCTGAAGGACAGGTAGCCAGGTGGCTTGAAAAGTTACAATATAACTTTAAGGTTAAGCACAGGGCAGGGAGATTGCATAATAATGCAGATGCTTTATCCAGAAGGCCATGCGAGGATAATTGTAAGCATTGCCAAAGAATAGATCAACAAGAAGGAATTACTCCCATTAGGCAAACTAAATTTGAGGTTGATCAGCAGTGGACCACAGAGCAACTTAAAAAGGATCAGCTTGAAGATAGCGAAATGGCACTATTGCTAAGAGCTAAAGAAGAACATCAACCAAGACCAAGCTGGAGCGAGATATCAACTAAAGGACTTGGTTTTAAAACTCTGTGGGCTCAGTGGGACTCCCTGGTGGTGGAAAATGGACTTCTTAAACGAGCCTGGGAAAGCGCCGATGGAAAAGTAGTGAAGACACAGTTAGTGGTACCAAGCAGGAAGATATCGGAATTTCCCTAAGAAGTTCATAATGGAAAGTCTGGTGCTCATCTCGGAGTGAACAAAACGATTGACAAGATTCGCGACAGATTTTACTGGGTCAACTACTGCCAGGATGTGAAATCGTGGTGTCGGCAGTGCTCAACCTGAGCCGCAAGCCAAGGACCCAAAATAAGATCTAGGGGCAAAATGAAACAGTATAATGTGGGCCTACCGTTTGAACGTATCGCCATTGACGTAGCTGGCCCTTTTCCAGAAACAAATAATGGTAACAAGTACATTTTAGTGGTAATTGACTACTTCAGTAAATGGCCTGAAGTATTTGCGATCCCAATCAAGAAGCTGTTACCATAGCAGAGGTCCTTGTGAATAACTTATGCAGCAGATTTGGTGTTCCGTTAGAGTTGCACTCAGATCAAGGACGCAACTTCGAATCCAATGTTTTCCAGAAAGTCTGTGATTCACTCAACATCCATAAAACACGGACTACCGCCTTACATCCACAATCAGACGGCATGGTTGATAGGTTTAACAAGACCATTGAAGAACATTTGTCAAAGGTCGTAGATGAACATCAGAAGGATTGGGACCAACACATACCACTATTTTTAATGGTCTATAGATCAGCAGTCCATGGCACGACAGGACTAACACCAGCCATGGTTTTATTTGGAAGAGAACTCCGTTTACCCTGTGACCTATTATTCGGAACGCCAGACAACCAGGATATGGAAATTCAAGACTACGCAGACTCCCTTAAGGAAAAGTTACTATGCATCCATGAATTAGTCAGAGAAAACACGGAGAAAGCCAGCGGCCGAATGAAGACACAATATGATCTCAAAGCTAATTCTATGGGATTTCAGATGAACGACAAAGTCTGGTTATATAATCCGCAAAGGAAGATAGGAAGATCTCCCAAGCTTACGCCAGTATGGGAAGGGCCCTATACAGTCATCAAAAGAATTAATGACGTAGTGTATAGAATTCAGCGTAGCCCCAGAAGCAAACTGAAAGTAGTACACCTCGACAGGCTGAAAGCATATCACGGACATGAAGTAGCTGATCGGGACGATCAGGTTTAAGAGGGAGGCAATGTCACGACTAACAACCGTCCGAACGTTTTTATGCTACCCTATAGAACTAGTCGCCGCCGCCGTGCTGCTCGCTTCTCTGTCTGTATGAATCATCGCCCGGCCAGCCGCGAAGTTTCAGGATCGCTGGAATTATCTCGATGGCCTCGTCGAGATCATATAGAGTGGCTTCGGAATACTTCCCGAATATTCGTGATAGATTGGAGATTATATATAAGCAGACCTAAGGCGAATGTTAGTCAGTTAGTTCAGTTAATAATTGAGTGTTGAATAGATATTAGTGGTAAAGTTATAAGAGTAGTATAGAGTGTTAAATTGTATACAGTGGTAGTGAATAAAGAGAGTATTAGTTGAAAATAGCAAAGTTGTAATTCTGATAAGAACCCACGGGAAAACGTAACAATATGTAATAATTTTAGGGAGTTACATTAATAGTAAATTTTTTCATTTATTTTTTTGTACAAATTTTTATAGTAAATCTTTTTTAGGAAGGTGACGTTATAGAACTCTGCCAAGTAAGTGATATACGAGCAGGTGGACTCCCAAAAGATTCCAAACTACTTAACAACTTAGTAAAAAAGCATGGAAGTGATTTAGAAGAAAAATCATTAACAATTTGTAGTGGCACAGATTATATTAATATTTACTACCAACATATAGTTTGCCCTACACCTGAAATTGCTAAGGTAGGCCAAATATTTTGTCAAATAAGGAATATATGCGCATTATTACACAAATAGTTTTGACGGAGTGGAAGTTTTTAATCATAATTTCAGAAATATCCCGGCTGCATGCCAACCTGCCGATAACCCTTCTAGATGTATATATATTCTTCTCTTCGTAACTTTACGAAAGAAACAAATGCCATAAATACCATTGCTGGAACAATTGTTTTAATGAAAATTGTCGCATTGGTAAAGTTACCAAGCGATGGATATATCGGGCTTTAGAGGGTAAATATATGTGAATGTTTGCATAAGAATTCGTAGCTTGTTTTTAATTGAATATATTCTGGCAGACTTTCTATAGCTAATATTCATCAAAACGTGTTGTATTGGAAATGTATGTTTATTTTAATTTCTGGGATCTTTGTGGTTTTACTCAATAATGAAAACAACCGAACACAGGACAATTCTGCATGTAGATTACCAGGTTATTTGGGTTGCACGAGGGCTATTCAATGAAATATTTCAATAAAATGGTTTAAATTGCAAATGCGTTCTGCTATGCTATCATCTTTATTTTGTTTTTTAACAACCAAATTTCAGTTTGCAAGGTAATCTGCTTATAGTCGTAATAAGTAAAAACGTGTTTTCAGGTACCTAGTGAACATACAGTTTTTTTACTTATTAACGTTTCAAAATGTATTGATGTTATTATGGTTGAATGGACAAGAATTTCGTTTGGCACATGTTTTTTTTGATGTGAAGATAGCTATTTCTAATTTTAAAAAATCAAAGTTGCTACAAAAACGTTTACTATATTTTTGTGTAATTGATGATAGCCAGAGTTTTTTTTGATTCGAATGTTTTTAAAACAAATTGTAGTGACCTTTTCAGTGGAATTATCACCATAATTCTGCGATACTTGTATTATTTTTTGGTCATTTTGTATACTTTTTATCCGCACTAGATTATTCTTTTCTAAATCCCTATATAAATATAATTATTACAATGGAATGGTTTGTTAATCATAAAGTGATGATCAGTAACACATATAATGGGATATTAGATGGGTCAAAACATTCATGAATAAAACGATTCCGATTTGCATATGCGTGTAAGCATGTGTGTCATTTTTAAATCAAATCAAATCAATCAAAATTTTATTTAAATAAATCCCGTGCATCATTATTGTAAATAACACAAAAATTACCGAACTGCTCTGCCGCTAAGTAACAAATAAGAGAATATTCTAAGGAATCAATATCATACTGCCAGTTTGGCAACGTCGAGAATTTTGCCGACGCCATGAACTACTATAACTTAATTTTTTGCCACTATACATAAATCTTATGTATATTAAATAAAATTTCCATTACATACATCGATATAATATTGTGATAATTGTTTTTGATGGTTTCTGAAAGGATACTAGTTTAGATTTCTTTCTCATTGCGCTTTCTTTTGACAAAATAGCCAAGACTATCTAAACAAAATTTGTCTAAATATCCAAACGATGATATGTTTGTTTATAATGATTTGATAAAATACCATACGCGCGTACGCAAGAAAATGCAAATAGTTGAAACCATTTTGGTTGATAGTACCAAAGTATACATAAACTAGTAGCTCCACTCTCCCAAATATTTTCAGCCAGCCGCCGAAAATCCGCAGATTGTTGGCAGCATGTTTTTAGTTTAATCAGTCGTTCGTGTGTAGGCAGTGTGTTCAGAACAGAGTCGGATTTGTGAAAATCCTTAATTTTATTTGTATTTTAATATTTATTTGGACTTCGGTGGAAATATATACGAAGCAATGTAAAATACGAAGGCAAATAGATAAAATCTATAGTCGGATCAGCGAATAACAGATGC